>BOPN01006642.1:17500-22500 GCA_017312705.2 Penaeus japonicus
CCGCAGACTTTGGTCTTTAAAACAGCCGAACCTTTTGGAAAGGTCATAGAGTGGAGCGGTTCTCTTTAAAGGCACTCCGCCCCCTGGCACTAAATATCGGCGCATTTCCCGAAGTGAGATTATCTGTCTCCGGGGTTTTCTCACAGCCAAATGGCCGAGGCTCACCCATCGGAATAGGAAAGGGAGAGAGGCTGAGCGTGAAGCTGGCCGGGAAAACTTGCCTTAATGCAAACTTTTAAATGTCCTGCGTCTCTAATGTTAGGGCAGGAAGCGGGGGTTTTGTGTTGGATATGTGTGATTATATCTTTATCTATCTATCTATATAGTTATATGTTTAGATAAAGATAGATAGAGAGATAGATTGAATGAGAGAGAGGGGGGTGAGAGAGAGACAGAGAAAGAGAGAGAGAGGGTGTATATATAAAGTATATATATGAATATATGTATATATATATATATATGTATATATATATATAAATAAATAGATAAATAAATATATATATATGTATATATATACATATATATACATATACATGTGTATATTTATATTTTAGCTGCATCCCCTTATGGTGGGAGTGCGATGCTCTTCGCCATTTTCGGTTTATTCGAATAACTGATGCCTCAGGAATTAAGAGTGTAATGGAAATAATTTTTGAAAACCAGAAATAATTATTATATATTGCTCTGGAGTTTGTTGTATAAAAAAAAAAAGAATAAACTTTAGATATCTTCTAGCTCTTTTGAGTCTTTAATTACGGATATAACTAAAGCTACCACGACTTAGAAATTGAGTGGAAAGAGCAGGACAGATGAGTGAGTGAGGAATGAATGATGGATGAGGGAAACACGAGAAGAGTAAGAGAGAGATCGAGTGAGAAACTGAACTGAGAGAGTGTGAGAGATTGAAGAGAGATGACGGAGACACCGATTATGATCTTAAAAGGATAAAATGAAACAGATTGATCTCAGCTGATTTTGATTGTTTAGGGCTAATGATATTCTTACAAAACAGCTATGAAAGAGTACTCTAAAGGGCAAAATACTTTATTATCGTTGAAAGGTGAAGAGACAACACACCAAATACTCATTCTGGACGTCTCTATTCTTGAAGATCTTATGTTGACCTCTTAATCCTCCTATGTTGACTCTTTGATAAATGACAGTCAATCAGGCATAAATTTGTGCTACTATTTTTTCAAGTAAAAATCGGAAAATTGAGTGATGACAATGTCTTTGTAAAATAGAGTGCCCGTGTATATAAGAGATAATAGCGTGATGAAACTGTAATTTCCATGCAACATACACTTTTAAAAGAGAGATAGTATAATAAATATTTCAAATTTTGGCTATACATTTAGCAACTTCGCAAATATCGATCGAGACTATTTTCTTGCTTCAGAATAGATACCTAATTTTAAACGTGAAATATTCTTAACATTTTGCAAGAAAAAATAAATTTCGCAGTTCCCGGATATGTAAAGTGACACCGGGACCACTATTTAGAGGATAATTCCGGATAGAAATGCTGATAGTCCCTCAAGCCACAATACCAATAGCATTCCCGAAGCCTCCCACGTATAACCGCCTGAAAAAAAAGTCTCTGATGTCGCAGACAAAGCAGAATGGTATAAGGCCACTATTTTTTCACCTTTTTCTCTGAATGAACTCGCCGTAATCCACTATTAAAATGTTCTCGCTCCCGCCGCATCCTGCACTGACATGTGGCACTGCATCCTCGGTCTGCCATAGAAAAGGTCGAAACTTGTCTGTGGTCTCCGGCGACCTTCCTTGCAGGATTACGCTGGTGAAGAGTGCGAACATCAAGTCGAGAGCCTGTCTTCTCTATCCGCGCCCCGTCCGAGAATAAGAGGGAGGGTCATCTCAACTGAGAGGGAGAGAGAAAGAGAGAGAAAGAGGGCAGGAGAGAGAGGGAGAGGGGGAGAAGGAGGGGGCAAAGAGACAGAGAATGAGAGAGGCAGGGAGCGAGGAGGGAGGGAGAGAGAGAGAGAGAGAGAGAGAGAGAGGGGGTAGTGAGGATAAAGTAGAGACAGAGAATGAGAGAGGGTGGTGGGAGTGAGGAGGGAGGGAGAGAGAGGGAGAGAGAGAGAGAGAGGGCAGAGAGAGAGGGAGAGGGGGGTAAGGAGGGGACAAAGGAGACAGAGAATGAGAGAGAGGCAGGGGGAGCGGGAGTGGAGGGAGAAAGAGAGGAGAGAGGGCAGAGAGGGGGTAGTGAGGGATGAAGAGACAGAGAATGAGAGGGGAGGCAGGGAGGGAGGGAGGAAGAGAGAGAGAAAAGAATAGGAGAGGAGAGAGGATGACGGTGGAATCCATCACCCTGACTGGGGCTAAGAGACAGGGTGATCCCAGTCAAGCCCAGCTGATCATGATAGCACTGGGAGGGATGATGGAGCGGAGAGTTGTGATGCTAAGTATATGATAAACATACTAATAATAATAGGAATGGGTAAGTGCATGATGGTAATTGGGTAAATTTCTGTGAATATGTCCATCACAATCAGATTGGAATTTTGTGATGTCTAGATAATTCATAGTCGTTTTAGTCACGGGAACCCAGCAGTATCGACGATATTAGAATCCGATAGCATGCACTTCGTGGGGCAATTGGTAAGAACTTACTCGAAATTGGTATTTTACCGATATTTTTACTGATAACGTCGCATGATATTTTCATCTGTGTGGTAACGTAAGAAAGACTGTAGTTATAGCTGGCACAAAACGGGGTAAGAATTTTGATGATACCGAACTGAACTTTCAATGCCAGCTTGAGGCTTTCAATGACACGGGAGTCTTCGACCTCCCCCCCTTTTTCATTAACTGCGTTATTGCAGCTTCGCCGGTAGATAGCAACGATAGCGTGCTGACTCACGCAGCTCCGTAGTTTGATGATCGAGCCCGACCACCATCTATTCGTCGCTCGGCGGTCACCGCTATATCGACACACGGTAGGCAGACCAAGTTTTGACTGAGCTTGCTATGGTATATATTCTCTCGTACTGAGTCAGAACATGGCTATTGCCAGGCGGGCTCGACTCAATACATAGTCGCAAAAGTAAAGCTGAAGTACTAGATTATGAGCATTTGATACTCCAGAAACAGTGAATATTGCTATACTTAAGAAGCAGATATCACAAGGAAACCATTTCATGGTTTGGTATGCGGTCCTGCTCTTGAAATAAATTTTAAATTTTATAAAAATGATTTCAACGATTCAGATATGGTACGATGAAAAGAGATATGATCAACAGATACTGTTATAGAAAATGCAAGATTTACGACCAGATGTCTTGGAAGAGGACAGAAGAAGAGAGTAGACACAACAATAGGCTTAAAGATAGTAAACATTTTCCATTATGTCATCAGAACTTGGATAAGCTCGTACGACCAGTAATGACTCTTTATGCAGTTTACTTGCGCGGGGATGACAGCGAACTCTGTAATGGATGTCATGGAGAACGAGAACGTAACATGTAGCAATCACTGAGTTGAAAAGTGTAATATGTCGCAAATATGGGTAGAAAGAAAAGATTGAGCAAAAGAGGACGATAATTCTACATATTGTGAAATGAAAGGATGCAAGAAAGATCATATAGATAAATGAACACATATATATATATATATATATATATATATATATATATATGTGTGTGTGTGTGTGTGTATGTGTGTGTGTGTGTGTGTGTATATATATATATATACATATACATATATATATATATATATATATATATATATATATATATATATACATATATATATATATATATATATATATATATATATATATATATATATGCTATATATATATATATATATATATATATATATATATATATATATATATATACATACACAGTATACAAACTTCCTGGCATTGGCAGCAACGGAATCAATAAATTCAAGTCCCAAATCAGGTTACCAAGGTTATATATATGAGAAGATGTAGATCGTGGTAATGCATTTTTGTTCAAAAAATTGCTACTGTTCTGCCAAGAATATATATATAGGGTATCCAGTGACATCTCATAAGGCGTCTGGTTGAACAACTCTTTTGTCGGGCTGGAAGAGTGTCTCATCTCCGTATCTGTCAATCTTTATTGGTGTGCTCTCTCGAGTCCCGGTCAGGGAGGTAAAAATTTGTATACATTAAAAATGTGTTACTGTATCTTTACCATCTTTCTCAGTATATATGTATATATACATATATATATATACATATATATATATATATATATATATATATATATATATATATATATATATATATATATACGTGTGTGTGTGTGTGTGTGTATTTGAGTGTGTGTGTGTGTGTATGTATGTGCATGTCTGTGTGTAGGTGGTGTATGTGTGAAATATATGTCTGTGTGTGAGAGTGTGTGTGTGTGATTTACATGTGGGTCACCATTGTATTTATATCTTTATAATCTTGAGATTATCTATCTATCTATACATCTATATTTCAGTTTCTATATGTATACTATATATGATTGATACCTGACCAAGCTGTTAGTGTTATCAATATAAGCATCATAGATGGAATGACATTAAGCCGAAGCGCATCCCTGTGATAGGAGTGCGATGCTCTGCCAGTCTTCGTTTATTCGAAACGAATTGATGCCTCAGGGAATGGCAAGAGTGTAATGGAAATAATTCCTTTTGAAAACCAGAAACAATTGTTTTCTTTTTGGTTTATTGCTCTGGAGTTTGTTGTATAAAAAAAAAAATAAAGAATAAAACTTTAGGTAGATATCTTTGCCTCTTTTGACTTTAATTACGTGATATAACTGCTATCAGCTTAATTTGGGAAAATTGAGTGGAAAGAGAGACAGAGTGAGTGAGTGAGTGAATGAATGAGTGAGTGAGGGAATGATTGAGTAAGTGAGTGAGAGAGAGACGGAGAGAAACTGAAACTGAGAGAGTGTGAGAGGGATTGAAGGAGAGAGGGATTGAGACAATTGATTACATCTTAAAAGGATAAG
>BOPN01006642.1:40000-50000 GCA_017312705.2 Penaeus japonicus
ATGTGTGTGTTTGTGTTTGTGCCATTGCATATAGAAGACGGGCAAAGGAGGTTATGTCTACGTTATATTATATCGTCTTCCAACCCCTCACCTTGCTTCCCCCGCCCCCACTCTCCCCGGGCAACAGCTCACGCCCCTCGCGCAGCGGGAATCCCCTCCGAGCCCTCACGCCCCTTCTGACCTGGCGCCTGGAAGCGAGGGTGTCGGAGAGAGTGAAATAGGATTTTCACATGCATTTATCTATATACACAGCTATATATGTGTGTGTGTGTGTGTGTGTGTGTTTGTGTGTGTGTATATATTACTCTTTCTCTCTCTCTCTCTCTTAATTTTTTTTCTCTCTCACTCTTTCTTTTTTTCTCCCTCTCTCACTCTATCTCTCTCTCTTTCTATCTTTCACTCTCTCTCTCTCTGTCTCTCGCTCTCTCTTTCTCTCTCTCTCTCACTTTCTCACTCACTCACTCACTGTATCTCTCTCTCTCTCTCTCTTTCCGCACACACACACACACAGAAGAAGAAGAGATCATATTAGGGAAAAGATTCCGAACCAAAGGTATAATATCTAAGCTGTGTGTGAGTGTAGGTGTGAGTGTGTGTGTGTGTGTGTGTGCGTTTGCGTGTGTTTTATGGATATATATACATGTATATGTATATGTATATATATGTATATGTATATATATATATATATATATATATATATATATATATATATATATATATATATATATATATATACATACATTTCTACACGCCAAGTGGGTCCAGCCTCCGTGCTAAAGAACAGTAGATCATGTAGCGAAAAAATATATATATAAAGAGAGTAAAATATATAAATAAATAAATAAATATCTCTTGGTAATAATGACCCTTTTTGTAAATGTTGTGCAAAAGAGGAAGAAAAATAATATTGCCTCCGCCTGCCAGCCATTTGCCACCCCTTTTGCCTGATTATTATTGATACTATTGAATTATTAATGATACTATTAATTATTAATTATTAATTAATGATACTACTGAAGTATTAATGATACTATTGAATACCGCGAATTAACACGAAAGCAATTTGGAGGAGATACACCAGTGGAAACTGAAATGTGAAAATTTCGGAAATTTGAAAAATGGCTGAGATTTAGAAGAAAAATACTACTGAAGACCTCGAATTAACGCTCGCGAACCAGAATGTCAGGGAATTAATGATTAGACAGACGGGCATTTTTGCTTTCGTAATGAGTGGGATATTTTCTTGTTGGTTTTCGAAATGTTAATGAACGGTTGTGGCATTGATCCCTCTGGCCGTAGGAGAGAGAGAGAGAGAGAGAGAGAGAGAGAGAGAGAGAGAGAGAGAGAGAGAGAGAGAGAGAGAGAGAGAGAGAGAGAGAGAGAAAGAGAGAGAGAGAGGAGGGAGGAAGAGAGAGAGGGGGGTAGGGAGAGAGAAAGGGGGCGGCTTGTTAGTAGTAGTAGTAGCAGTAGGAATGATATTAACAACAACAACGAGAAGTGCAATAGCAGAAGTAGTATTAACAAAAGTAATAAAATTGATGACATAATCATAATATCAATAATGATAGAAAAGTCAATCTATCAGACCTATTTTCTGTAACGGGAACGTGATAGCAGTAAGTCAATTGATTTCATCACAGATCCGTGCACAGACACAGGCCACCACCAAAAAAACAATCAGTCATGGACAACTCACCAATAAGTTCAATATCCAATGGTAGTTATAGTAGTAGTATTGTAGCATTTGCTTTAACTCTTATAATCCTTTTACTCTGAGGACATAAATTTCATCTTTCATTACTCGTTAGTCATTATTTATCACAATTCATTATTTTATTATCTCATTGCTATTTATTCCAATGTCACATTTCATTACTATTCATTTTCATGTCACTTTCATTACTATTCATTTTCATGTCACTTTCATTACTATTAATTTTCATGTCACTTTCATTTATATTTATTTATTACTTTAACAAATCTTATTTTTCATTGTCCAGGTCAAATAAATGGTAGCGTTTGGCCCTTTTCGTGAAAATTTTAGGTCCGAGAGTCAAACATGCTGATATTGTTTTATAAATAATTTACAAAAATAAAACGGCATAAAATACTTGACTCGAAATAAAATACCAAAGTTGATATAAAACAAAATAAAAGGGTTCTAGGAAAAACTCAGCATACGGGTTCTGTATTTTACTATAGGAGTGACAGCTTACATAAACACGATCAATATAAAAACAATACCTTAATATAAACTGCCGTCTCTTTAGCCTCCGATGTCGATTCACCGTCTCACAGAAAATACGTATAAAATATATAAAAGATGAACACTTAAACAATGTAAAAATTGATATCTAAAGATGTTTCTATAATGGCGTCTCTGGGCCGAGTGGCGGTTCTGTCGCCATTGTTCTTACATGCGCATTTTCAGTTGCGCAGTGACGTCACCGCAAATCGCATTTTAAGCAAAGAGGGCGCTTTTATCTTGCGCTACACAGTGTGTATATTCTCCCTATGCTTAATTAAGTTATAGTATTCACGTTAGTCACGTTAGTGGGAAAGGTAACGCCGTATCTATCATGTCGGTGTTTCCGTCTGCGCA
The DNA here is from genome assembly GCA_017312705.2 of Penaeus japonicus. Lineage (NCBI taxonomy): Eukaryota > Metazoa > Arthropoda > Malacostraca > Decapoda > Penaeidae > Penaeus > Penaeus japonicus. Next base: position 42,603 of record BOPN01006642.1, read on the forward strand.
GCAGCACAGAGGGCACCCTCTGCCCTTGCTCCCAAGCACAGTCGTTTTCTTTGCGGGGGGACTTCGAAAATTCACTCGCTACAGTATGATTGCAGTAGTAGTAGTCGTATGATAGTAGTAGTAGTAGCATGTTGTTAGCAATATTAGTTGTAGCAGTAGAAGTAGCATAAGTAGTAGTAGTAGTATAATCAGGAGAAGTGGTATTTCAGTGGATATCCCTCAAAATTTTATATATTTACGAGCCTTATCTTCAGGCAATATAGAGTCTACGGGTTTCTTCTGCCGTGTTTGACTTCCAAACCAGACAATGTGATATTGTGACTGGCAGGTCAGTTCAGAATGCAATGTAGAAGAAACTAAATGCAGACTTTGCAACGAAGAGTATAAACAAACACTTGAACATTACATTTCAGAGTGCCATATGATACAACCTTTCAGGCCACCTAGCATGAGGTATGCAGAGTTATGTAATTATTTCATAACATCAACTGTACTAGAAGATGTACTTATGCTATATCTAAAATTTGGTATGTGATACCCTAATACAACATTTATTAAATGTCTATTCACAGTTGATATACTATAGAATATAATCATGTTATTACCTTAATTTGTAATACAATGTTAGCAACAATGTCATGACTCTACATCAATGTATCAAAGCTTGCCCATGCCTGTGTAGTTAGCCAGGGTGGTAAATAAAGATCTAAACTAAAACACCATCCATGCAGTATTGCCAGTGCCTAGAAGCTGTCAAGAGGAGAAGCTGCCTTGCTCTATCCCTGAAGCCCCGGATGCCCCGGGAGCTGAAGTTATATGTTGAAAATGCCGGAACTTTTGTGTTTTTAAAGACCTTTGCTTACTGAGTCTCTTATAACCATGAACATTAATTTTACTAAGAACGCTCCACTGATTTTAAGTCTGCTAATGAAGCACCAGTTTTAGGAATTATTCTTATCTAATTATTGTGATTATATAAGTTTAATTTAGTTATAGCTCGACGTTTTTTTATGTTTAAAATTTATATAAATTTTTACATCTTATACCTTTACATTTCTGGATTTTATAGATCATAGTTCATTGCCACACAATAGACAAAGAGGTGTATAAAAGTATATCCACCAAGAAATACATATAAAGTAATTTCAAAATACGTAAGATGCACCCCTTGTCATAACCTTCCTTGGGTGACCTGGGTTCAAATAGTCGACCTTCTTCCAAGAAAGGCACACACTCGTGTCTGAGACTCTTAAAGGCTCACACCTTGGTGAAAACACAGCAGCAACAAAGTGAAAGTCTTGTGCCACTTGAGTTACCCTGGGTTACGGGGCCTCTTGTCACACTTGGCATTTGTTGTTTCTGCGTTATTTAACGTAAGAAAGTAAAGTAAATACTGTTTTTACAGACTTTTTGCACTTTTAGTGCTTTGCCTGCACCCTCTGTGCTTTTGTTTTTGCAGGTGACACGAGAGTACAGTAGTAGTAGCCAGCCCCCACCCCAGACCCGCAGCACTCTTCTACCACAGGGTAGCCCTCACGGGCTGTGACCCCTGGGTAGGGAGGCCCAAGCAAGTCTGGGGCGTCCTTTTGGAGCGCAACTTTTTCTTTCCTGATTTTTTTTCCATTTTTTTACGTGTGACCTTCCTGAGCCTACCGGAGTTTACCTTGTAAGCTCCAGTATTCGCTTGGGGGGTGGGCATTTTCTTACCGTCCCTCGCATTTGGCAGGTTCGGCGGTAGGAAATCTGTCCTCCACACAACTCCGATCCCTTAGTTGGTACTGGAGAATGCAATGACTTCCACTAGGGGGGCGAGGACGTGTAACGATAAGACTTGTTTTTTTTTCTCTCTTCTCTTAGCCTAACCAGGATTAGGTTGATACAATAGTTAAAGGAAGAGTGTCCTCTCAGGACAACGGGCTTTGGCCCAGGGTTCGGACCTGGTCCGACACCCGAGTATGATTGATTCCCCGGCTACCCTTCCTCCTCCCCAAGGAGGAGGGGCGACTCCTAAACTTTCTAAGACAACTTTGACCACCAATGGAACCCCGACTAACGACCGACCCAGAAGACCATTTGTCCGATATCCCTCCAGAGAACACGCAAGGTGTGTGAACATAAGATGCGTGAATGAAAATCAATCGCTGAAAAATGTCAACCCCTTTATCATTAAGAAGGTCCTTGATGGTCAAGTGGAAGGCACTTTTGATTTTGTCCGAAAACTGCGAGATGGTAGCCTCCTTGTGAAAGTACAATTTAAATCTCAGGTTAAGGATTTGCTTAGACTGACCTCAAATTCAGCACTTGACCTTCAGAGTTAATTAACTATTCCTGTTGGCCCAAATACCTGTAAGGGAGTAATCTTTCACAGGGATTTGAGGACAATGGAAGAAAGGGAAATTCTTGAGGCCATGAAAGACCAAAGCGTAGTAGAGGTAAATTGTATGACAAAGAAAGATGGAGATGTGCGAGTAAAAACCGGATTGTGTTTCTTGACTTTTTCCTTACCCAAAATTCCAGTACTGTAGAAGTTGGATATGAATCGTCCAAGTTCGACCCTATATCCAAAAACCAATAGATGCAATAGATGCAAAAATTTGGACACACCTCATTACGATGCAATGATAAAGATACAGACAAATTCATGTGCGGTAAATGTGCTGGAGCCCATGATACTACTACATGCAAGGAAAAGACACTCAAGTGTGCTAACTGTGGAGGTCCCCATCAGTCAGGCTCTGCTGAATGCAGCAGCCTGAAGACGGAGACTGAGACATCGGCATACATGAGAGAGCACGATGTTAGCTACCGTGAGGCCAAGAAGAAAGTTGACGGTTTGGCAAGCAAACCCAATACTTCTTGCCTCATGGTAACCTAACAGTTTCCAATGCAAGCAGTATTAATCAGCAGCTCGCAGCCAAGGACCAGAAATTTCGAATTGAAGGAAACAGTTAAAAATTTAATGAATCAAGTTAAAGAATTGACTAAAACAATAAAGGAAATTGCTGAATCGGCCAACAAAAAAAAGCATCATAGGAGGATGATGCCAAATCTACAATCTGGATCACACCTCTTAGTCCAGGCGACCCCTACTAGAACTTCGTCTGGTAGTTGTTCTGCTCGTAAGAGCAGATCATCTTCTGCCGGGCGTCTCTCTAGCAGAGGGGAGCAGTCTATGGAGGCTACTGTCTCCAAAAATTCCCGAGAAGGAAAGCCCTCGGGAAGCGAGGAGAGGAGGAGGCGCCTCCCTCCCCAAAAAAGAAAATAAAAACCGCCGGACAAGGCACTTCCAAACCCCATAAAACGTAATCCACGCGTATACCATTATACAATGGAACTGTCGAAGTCTTAGATCAAAAATAAACTCCCTTAGATTATTAGCCTCGTCCTATGCTCCCGATATTATCGTTCTACAAGAAAGCCACTTAAACGACCAAGTCTCTGACGAGGTCGTATCGCTAAGAAACTACCATCTTTGTAGAAAAAGACCGAGGGAAGGGGTGGAGGCGGAGTCGCCATGTACATCCGCAGAATCTCCTTTCACTGAAGTGACGATTAATTCTACTTTGGAACACGTCGCATGCAAAGTAAAATTCAATAACACGTATCTGACTATATGCTCAGCTTATTGTCCACCAGATAAAATGGTAATCTATGATGAGCTTTTTGCTATTCAGGACAGTCTGCCAAATAACAAATTAATTTTAGGTGATTTTAACGCTCATCATACGTCATGGGGTTCCCTGCGGGTGAATGGTAGAGGTGAGCAAGTAGTTAAGTTGATCAACGACTCTGATCTGGTTCTTCTAAATGATGGTAGTCCAACGCGAATAGACGATAATACCGATGGTGAGCTTTATTGACTTATCATTGGTCTCTTCAACACTAGCAGCCAAGTGCCTGTGGCACACAGTGACGACTAGTTGGGAAGCGATCACCTTCCTATTTGTATTCAATATTCATGCGACACCACGAGGACGCCTTCAGCACCTAAATTTAACGTAAAAAGAGCAGATTGGGTCGCCTTCACAAGGAGCGTCAAGCTCGAAGTTGTTGGAGAAACCATTGATGATAAAGTAAACAGTGTTCAAAATTGTATTATAAATGCAGCAATGGCAACCATCCCTAAGACTTCGACAGATAGCGTTAAGCATAGAGTTCCATGGTGGACACCAGATTGCCGCAGGGCGCTATGTGAACGAAATAGGGCCTGCAGGCTTTTCCCCAAAAAACATTACAAATGAGAACTTTCGCAACTACAAACAAGCGAGAGCTAGGGCTCGAAGAACAATTAGACAAGCCAAGAGACTCACCGAAGCTTTGTCTCTACAAATTACTACAATACCAACATTGCGGTTTGAGTCCACTGTCAACAAAATCAATAAAAAAAGAACATTTAAAATAAGAAATATCACTCATGAGGGAAATGAATATGATTCACCTAGAGACATTGCTAACATAATCGCCAGGCAGTTCTCTTATACAAGCAGCTCGGAAAACTACAATCCTGCTTTCCTGAACACCAAGGAAGCATCCGAGCTGCAACCAATTCACTTTGCCACAGGAGATGACCTTGATTACAATAAAGACCTAACAATGGATGAGCTTGTCCGAGCCCTAGAAGCCTGTAGAGGAACATCCCCAGGCCCCGATGAGATTCGATATGAGATGATGAAGCATCTTAATCATGGTGACATGATTAAGTTGCTAGAAGTGTACAATGATATTTGGAAAAGCCAGACTTTTCCAAATTCATGGCACTTCGCCCACATCATTCCCATATTGAAAGGAGGGGGAAATCCCAAATCCGCTATATCTTACCGCCCAATTGCGTTGACAAGTTGCTTATGCAAGGTCATGGAAAGAATTGTTAATAGTAGGCTATTGCATTTTTTAAATACCAGGAATTTACTAGTTGACGAGCAGTGCGGCTTCCGAAAGGGACGTCAAACTCTCGATCAACTAGTAAAACTGGAAAGTCATATTCATGAGGCATTTGCCAAAAAACATTTTTTGATTTCAGTATTTTTAGATATAGAAAAAGCCTACGACATGACATGGCGACATGGCCTACTCAGAAAACTTTATGCTTTCGGATTACGTGGAAACTTGCCTTGTTTTATCCAAAATTTCATATCTGACAGAACGTTTTCTGTCAAATTATTTTCTGACAATGTCACTTTCTCGGACATTTTTGTCCAGGCAAACGGGGTCCCACAAGGAAGTGTCTTGTCACCAACATTATTTTTATGTATGATTAATGACATTTTACCAGCTCCTCCTCGGAATCTTAAATACTCACTGTACGCCGATGACTGTGCATTATGGCACTCCAGCAGTAATGCAGAGTTCTCGGCAAATCAAATCCAATTGGCACTGGATATGATTCGCAACTGCAGAACTCTCATTGGGGTTTAAGTTTTCCATTAGAAAGAGTATTGGAGTGGTCTTTACACATAGGAGAAAGCCCAACATCAGGCTAACTCTAGACAACCACCCAATACCTATTCAAAATTCAGCTAAATTTCTTGGCCTACTCTTTGATAGTAGATTAAATTGGAAAGACCACATTGGTCAGTTAAAGAATAAATGTCAAAAAGCACTCCATTTATTAAAGTGCATTTACGGACACAAATGGGGAGCTGATAGAAAGTCTTTACTGATGTTATATAAATCCCTGATTAGATCTAAAGTAGATTATGGGTCAATCGTGTATGGCTCGGCAACGAGCTCAACTCTGAAAGGACTGAATGTTGTGCAGAATGCGTGTTTACGTGTCTGTCTTGGAGCCCTTAAGTGCACTCGCATTATTGAGCGCCTGAGTAGAGTCGGGGTACCTCCCCTCCGTCTCAGACGCGGCCAGCTTGCGCTTTGACACGCCGCTAAAATAGCCAGGCAGCCCCAACATCCTAATAGGGATGTTTTGCGCCGGCAGTTAGGCCCACAGCACCGCGGCGGAAAGCCTCTGTGCAATAGACTCGAAGACCTCAAAGATAAAGTCGGTATAGATCTCTCTACTATCGATACCCCTGGTTCATTCAAATATAGCGCCGTGGGAAACCCCCAATTTTACCATTGTGGTAGACTGGCTACCATCAGTCAAAGCCACGGTACCGGAGGCGGAGGTACGCCAGCGGTTCAGAGAGATCATTATTAAACATCTTTCCTTTTTCATTTGTATACCGACGGGTCCAAGACAGACGAGTGTGTGGGTACGGGTGTATGGTCGACTGAATGTCAGTTGAGATTTCGATTGCCGAATCATACATCGATCTTTCTTGCTGAACTTTTTGCAATAGATAAAGCTTTAGATTTTGCCCTATCGACGACCCACGATAGAATAGTCATATTTTCAGACTCATTAAGTTCAATTAAAGCTGTCAATCTTTAGAAACTACCAAAAATGAATTACAGGGTAATATCATTCAATATTAAGTTACATAGTGCCAATAAATCAATCAAGCTGATATGGGTACCTGGACACTCGGGTATCCATGGCAATGAACAGGCTGACAAATTAGCCGGGTCGACTGGTGATCTGGAGCCTGGCATTGTCCGCACAGATCTCAGGTGTTTTGTCTCTTTTATAAAAGCAAAAATCCATCTCCTGTGGCAAAGTGAGTGGACCGACCTCACAAATCACTAAACACAAAAAAGAAATAAAACAGTGGGACACAGCCCACAGAAAAAAACAGAAGGGAGGAGGTGGTGTTGGCAAGACTTAGGGTCAATGCCACAAGATTGACTCACCTTACTCCCTATATCGAGAAAAATTTCCCTTTACAGTGTGGATACTGCAATAGAACCATGACCATACCACACATCCTGACATCATGCAATAAATATAACAATCAAAGACAAAAAATAAAAAACTATTTACAAATTAAAAATATAGAATGCAATACAGAAAATATATTATCTGACAATGAAAAAATAATCAGTAAAGTAATCACTTTTCTAAAGGAGACAAAACTTTATGACCTTCTATAGATTGATGAGATAAAATGGAAACATTGGCTTAATGACCTTGGCATGTGCCGCTGGTTGATAGCCAATAAATCCAACAAACAAACAAACAAACAAGAAAGGCAGAAGGAGACGCCCCGGGATTGGGTTGTTTTCTCCCTTCTCCTTTCTTTTGTGTGTGATTTTCGTTTTGGGTCTACTATGTTATAGCCTGAAGGTCGTGGGAATGTAATTGTAAGTGGCAATGTATTACACAAGATGAGTTTATAATTGAGTCTGATAGAAATAGAACATATAAATTGGTGCTCTCATCCTTATTGAATTTTCATCTTATAATATTATAACTCGTGGAGTGTTTTCCCGAAAATTCCGTGTGCAAGCGGAATATATTTTGTCTTTAGTGAATTTGTTCTAGCAAAATAAACTATTAAAAAT
>BOPN01006642.1:70000-73136 GCA_017312705.2 Penaeus japonicus
AGTCTAAGAGTTCCAAAAACGTATGGCTCATGTAATCTCGAAAAAGAAACATATTTCTATACTATTAATAAAACTTCTTGATTCTGTTGGCCACAGCTTGTATCTTATATTACTTCACTTATATATATGCCTCAGAAAAATGTGGTGCTGAATCCCATGCCATGCCCTTTTAGCCAAGCCATTTCCTGTCGAACAGTTCCCCCTGATATTCGTGGGGGAATATTTATGCATGATGCATGTTTCATGGTCATCTAATTTGAGAGAAAATGCCCCTTGTGGAACATCGGGATTCTTTATTTGGAATTTTTTGTTTTACTAACATTCACAGTATGTAAATCAAGTAAGAATACACCAAAAGTTAACGATGCCAAGAAGCTTCCGAGCATTTTGTGAAAGTTCGACCATAAATATATCGTTTGCATATAGCAGAACAGATCAGACATTTACATATGATTTTGAAAGTAATTCCATGCATCCTCCAATCAACAAACATTTCTTAACATTCACATGAAAGGTAATTCCATTAAAGATAATATTTAACTGAACGGTAACATTTCCTTTAACGGCAAATAATACTCTAAGCGTAGGAACATCTGCCTTCCTTCCAATCATATAATTAGATTGGACTAAGCCAGATCTGTACACAAACTCCCTTTTCCTTTTCTTTTTTATAGTCATTTATTTGCGTTTTCTTCATTTCCTTTTTATCGCTATTTCTGGACCGATCCTTGCTTATGCATTTGATATTCACGTCAAGGATATTTCAATATTGCACACGTGCTGTTTCAAGCAGTTTAATTGGAGTAGCAAGCCTGGACGCATTTCCCGGCGTCTCTGAGAGATTCTGATCTGTCTGTACCCAATAAACAGCAAAAGGGCAAATGTTTGTGCTTGCATTAATGTTCGGAGATCAATCTATGTTGCAAACGAACGTCCTTTCATCTATGTTTCGTTCTCAGTATCAGTTATGATCCTAAACGTTGGAAAGGAGACGTTTTGAAACAAGGGATTGACGAGTGGAGAATGGGCTCTACCCTCGCCGGGTCCTTATCTCTAATCCCAGATAAAAGGGGTTAAAAGGATACATTCTGAATGTAGAATGATTACCTGAGTTACGTCACCAACAATTTGCTTCGATTGGGTCTTCTCGAGTCATAAGAGTCATTTGATTCGAGTCGCTTCGAATCAGCGTCGTTCAATGAAATCAGCCATTTAATCGTAACTCGGGATGATTTCGGTCCATACGGCTGAATATTTTCTCGCCGAATCAATTATATTGCTCTGGATTCGTTATAACGGACTGATTTTTGTTGCATACTCTCCTTATTAGCTCATAGGATAACATGACTAGGTTTTAGAAGAAGTAACATTTCTTTCTAAGTGTGGGAGCGTCCAAGCACAGCAAAGCCGCACCGCAACCTAGTTTTTCTCACACCATGGACGTGGCAGATATGGCAGACGTTGCCATCACAACCGTTTCTCTCTGTTCTACTTTCCTTGTGTGTTGATCTGCCCCCTCTGCTCCTCCCTCAGGCAGGTATCGGATTGCAATAGCTTGCGTGTGTGCTTTGTCCGGTAAGCCAGCTAAGTCATTTTGCCTCCAAGTACCTTGCGTATCCCAGGCGCATTGACAGTACCCCCTAAGACCTTGCCTTCAATCGCAACGGTGATTATGACCATATTTATCATTATCATAATCCGCTAAGAAAGATTCTTGCTTGAAAGATCCTTGCTGACAGGGAGGAGGGAAACAAGACGAGTGAAATCATTTAATTATTTATACTGCCATTAAGGATGAACATGATAAGAAAAAGAGATAAAGAACAAAAATGGACGAGCTATTGATATATTAGTCAATCTAGACAGTATTTGGACATCAAAAAGCTTGGAAGGAATATGAACTAAAGTAGCAAAAATCTATTATCTCGCTCTCTCTCTTTGTCTCTCTTTCTTTCCCCCCTTTATCTCTCGCTCTTTCCCTCATTTTCCCTCTCTCTCTCTTTCTCATTCTCTCTCTCTCTCTCTCTCTCTCTCTCTCTTTTTTCTCACTCTCTCTTTCCCCCTCATTCTTTTCCCCTCTCTCTCTCTCTCTCTCTCTCTCTCTCTCTCTCTCTCTCTCTCTCTCTCTCTCTCTCTCTCTCTCTCTCTCTCTCTCTCTCTCTTTCTCTCACTTTCTCTTTCCCTCTCTTCCTTCCTCCCTCCCTCGCTAAAGATTTATATTACTGAAAGGTTATTTTGCCAAGTCTTGCATCCGAGTACAGTCTGCACCGAAATATTCTTAATTCATTACCAAGGTTCCCCATGTCCCGCGGAGCGACCCTTGGCTGAACTGAATCTTAGATGAAGTGGCAATTAAATTTTGATTCTCTGATTCCGTTGCTTTGGGGTGGTATAGTGAGCATCGAATCACGCAAAAAAAATGTACATATACAAAATAAAATCAGGTACACACAAAAATACATACACGAGCACTAACCGCCACAAACTTTTATATAAACACATACACAAAAGCACACGAACACACAAATATATAAATAAACATTTATACCCCACACGCACACACTAATAACCAGCCAACACCACCGTACATCGTAGTTCCCCTTCCTAGTGTTTTTTTTCTTTCTTTCTTTCTTTCTTTTTTCATAACAAAGAAAGGTGTTCTTAAAACCTTTTTCATTCTGCATGTACTTGCCCTCGGCTATTGACAACACCCTATTCCGATGTATTCAACCCGCTCTCCATCAGGCAGGGAACACGTTTGCAAATCATTTTGTGGAATAACATTTGACGAAAACGATCCAAGAGAAATTCAACAGTAGCGAACGAAATTCAGTTAACGTGAACCTATTCCGAAATAGCTATAAGCATCAGATTATCCCTATTTTTAAGACTAAAAGGATTGGCCTTTATTTCCTAACGGAAGTAATCCCACCTGCATTTTCACAGAGTGGATAATAGACTCATTCGGTTTACTCCATATGAAGGTCGAACCTGAATAATCCACGGGGCTTAAACAGGGAAGGAAATTCCATCACTTCGCACCAGGGCAAGAGTATATTTGGTTGTGCAAAAGTATTGTTGTATGTATTTGTGTGTGTTTGTATGTATGCACACACATGTATGTTTATATATATAT
>BOPN01006643.1:2500-10000 GCA_017312705.2 Penaeus japonicus
CGCTCTGTCGTGTGCGGTTATATATATAAGTCACTGATGTGACACTATCTATTCTGTCTATCGATTTCCATATTCTTCAGTGTCTTGTGTCTATTTATCCTTCTCTGTGTGTGTCTGTATTCATATATCTATCTATTTTTTTATTTTTTTTCTAGACCGGAATGTCTATTTGTTTAATTTTGCTCATCATTCTATTTATCATATCTTAGGATCTATCTATCTATTCATATATTCATCAATTCAATTTTTATATCTATCCAAGCACTTACATGTTTATCTGTCCATCTATCCATCTATCTATCTGCCAATCAATTTACCTATTTAATGATCTCTTTATCGAGATATTTACTTAGGCCTAAATATAGGACTGCACCCCCCCCCCCAAAAAAAAAAAAAAAAAAAAAAAAAACGAAAAAAGTTCCATGTAGCAATCTACAGACATATAATGCTTTTGAAATGAATTTTAACAATACCAAAAGTATATCCATTTTAAAATGCATCATAAAACAATTTGATGATATTCTAGTGCATTTCATAATGACAAGTGTTAATGTTCTTGTAGAGAATTAAAAATCCACAGTGCATTTGATTCCATAAGAGCTATAGAAAAATTACGTAAAGGTGCATTATATTATTTCATATGGTGATTTATTGTTATTAGTGTTCTGTAGTTGTTTTTGTTTCGTTCTTGTTATTGTTATTGTAATTGTTATCATTATCTTTATTATTGTAATCATCATTATTATTATTATCATCGTCATTATCATTACCGTTATCAATTATTACTAACTTTATCATCATTATTATCATCACTATTATCATCATTATTATTATTATCCTTATTTCTATTATTAAAATTATTATCATTTCTATTATCATTATTGTCATCATCATAATCATTATTTTCATTATCGTTATTGTTATTGTCATTGTTATTTTTCATGATTATTTTCATTATTGTTATCATTATTATTATTATTACCATCATCATTATTATTGTATTTTTTTTTTGTTGCTACCATAACCACCATTTTTTTTGGTTTCGTTAATGTAGTTGTTATAATAATTGTTATTATTGTTATCATATTTATTATTGTTATAGTTATCATTGACATTTTGAGTGTTGAAAACATTTAAATCATATATTGGCTCCCTGTGTATAATTGGTATAGGTTGCCTATGTCTTCACCTGAGTATAACTTGAAATAGTATGCACATCTTTTAGGGGTTGATAAAATCACCTTAAATAGTTTTACATGTTAAAACTGATCAGTTTTGTGGCAGAGAGAAAAAGATAGAGATAGAGATAGATAGATAAATATATACATATATATATATATATATATATATATATATATGTATATATATATATATATATATATATATATATATATATATATATATATATATATATATATATATATATATATATATATATATATATATATATATATATATATATATATATATGTATATATATATATATATATATATATATATATATATATATATATATATATATATGTATATATATATATATATATATATATATATATATATACATATATATATATATATATATATATATATATATATATATATATATATATGTGAGTGTGTGTGTGTGTGTGTGTGTGTGTGTGTGTATGTGTGTGTGTGTGTGTGTGTGTGTATCTGTGTGTGTCTGTCTGTGTGTGTGTGTGTGTTTGAATGTGTGTTTGTGTGTGTGTGTATATGTATGTGTATGTCTGTGTGTAGGTCCTATATCTATATATATATATGTATAGATATATGCATATATGTATAAACGAATATTCCTCAATTATATCTTACATAATTTCTAGTCACTCTAAGGATCATAATCCTCATCTGTATCAGTCCCCAACATTGTCATCATCATCAACATCCTCCACGTCCTCCTCTTCATATCAATCCTCCTCCTCCTCATTATCATCATCATCTTCATCATCACCATTACCATCTAAATCATCATCATCATCCCCATTATCATTATCACCATCATCATCATCACCATCATCATCACCATCATCATCATCACCATCTTCATCATCATCACAATCATCATCAACATCCTCATCATCATCATCGTCATCTCTATTATCACCATCACCATCTAAATCATCATCATCACCATCATCATCATCATCATCATCACCATCATCATCATCCCCATCATCATCATCATCGTCATCTCTATCATCACCACAACCTCACCTTCACCCCCCCCCCCCTTTTCCCCAAAAGCAAAGCACGACAAAATATCCCCCGAGGTCACCGAAAACCCTCCGAGGAATTGCAACAACTGCAAGAGGCAACAGGCAGACACATCAATATCAGTATCATTGCCCTGGACATCAACTTCAGTGCCAAACAACGTCAACAACAACAAAAACATCAACAGTTGAAGACGGACATCGATACCAACTTCAGCGATCCTATTGAACATGAACATGATGATGAACTGATGAACAATAGCATCACGTAAGACATGAACTAAAATCAGTATCAACAATGTAGAGGAAGCCATAAAACAAAGTCCGAATCATTAATAACAGCGAGTGAAAGATCGTAACGAAGCCGAAGCCGAAGTCAATCCCCGAAGCTGAGGCCAAAAAACAAAATACAAAAACAAAAGGGAAGCCGAAGTCACAGTCAGATACTAGAGCCCAAATCAAAATTCGAAGAAAGGCCGAAGAAAGTCAAAATCAGACGCTGAAGCCAAAACCCAAAGCGAAGCTAAGCCAAGCCGAAGCCGATGCCGAAGCTAAAACTGAAACCGAAGCCAAGCCGAAACTGAAGCCGAAGCCATGCCGAAGCCGAAGCTAAACCCCGAAGCGAAGCCGAAACCAAAGCCAAGGTAAGCGAGAGCGCGAGGTCGACCGGACAACCGGCGAGGCGGAGCGGAAAACACAGAAATATTTATCAAGTTATGAAAAGCAAGTGAGGTCAGGGAGGTCAGGAGACTGCCAACACAGCACCGAGGGAAAAACTTTTGTTCTATTTTCTACATTTTTTTTTTTTTCTATCTTTCATATTTTCTTTTTTTTCTCTCTTTTTTTTTTTGTGACCAATTTTCCGATAAAAACTCTAGGGACTAAAGTTGATCTCTGAACCGAAGCAGTTTGATGACGAACAAATAGGAGAGTTTGCCCACTCTCCCCCCTCCCCGTTGCCCCTCTCCCACCCCCTCCCTCATCCAATCCTTATTCCTTCCATCTTTTTTTCATCTTCGTATTTCTCCTTCATTATACCTTCTTCTCCTTCTCCTTCTTTTTTCTGTTCTTCGTTGTTGATTTTCTTATGAAAGTCTAAGGCCTTGATATGAATATTTCGGATTTGTGGTCGTCTCGCTCTCTTTCTTTCTTTCTTTTTCTTTTTTTCTTTCTCTCTCTCTCTCTCTCTCTCTCTCTCTCTCTCTCTCTCTCTCTCTCTCTCTCTCTCTCTCTCTCTCTCTCTCTCATTCTCTCTCTCTGTATATATGTATATATGTATATTTATGTGCACACACACACACATATATATGTGTGTGTGTGTGAGTATACAGTCTGTATAAAAAAATATATATATATATATATATATATACATATATATATATATATATATATATATATATATATATATATATATATATATATATATATATATATATGTATATGTATATATATATTTATATATATATGTATATATATACATATATATATATATATATATATATATATATATATATATATATATATATATATATATATATATATATATATATATTCATATCTATATACATACACATACGCACACAAATATACACTGTACACACACACACACGAATACTGCTCCTCCCTCTCTACCTTCTTTGCTTCTTCTGATCTCTCCCTCCATCCCCTCCTTCCTTCCCCTTCGATGCTCTCTCTTTATCTATTCCCTTTTCTCTCTCTCTCCCTCCCTCCCTCCCTCCCACTCCTACTTACCATGCCTCCCTACCGCTCCTTTTTACCTCCATGCTTCCTTTCTTCCCTTCCATCCCTACCCTCCTCTTCTTCTTTTTCTCATTCCTTCTTCTCCATTCATCCCTCTCCATCATTCATCCCTCGTTCTCCATCTTCCATCCATCTCTCCCTCTCCTTCCCCCCTTCCCTCCCTTTTCCTCACCGTCCCCCTATCCTCCCTCTCCCTCCTTCATTCATCCTTCCCTCGCTCTCCCTCTCCTCTCCCATTTCCTTCCCTCCCACTCCCTCACAGTCTCCGTTCCTATTTCCTTCCTTCCCACTTCTCTCCCTCTCCGTTCCCATTTCCTTCCCTCCCATCCCCTCTCCCTCTCCGTTCCCATTTCCTTCCCTCCCCCCCCCTCTCCCTCTCCCTCTCCGTTCCCATTTCCTTCCCTCCCACCCCCTCTCCCTCTCCGTTCCCATTTCCTTCCCTCCCACCCCCTCTCCCTCTCCCTCTCCGTTCCCATTTCCTTCCCTCCCACCCCCTCTCCCTCTCCGTTCCCATTTCCTTCCCTCCCACCCCCTCTCCCTCTCCGTTCCCATTTCCTTCCCTCCCACCCCCTCTCCCTCTCCGTTCCCATTTCCTTCCCTCCCACCCCCTCTCCCTCTCCGTTCCCATTTCCTTCCCTCCCACCCCCTCTCCCTCTCCCTCTCCGTTCCCATTTCCTTCCCTCCCACCCCCTCTCCCTTCCCCTCTCCGTTCCCATTTCCTTCCCTCCCACCCCCTCTCCCTCTCCGTCCCCCTCTTCCTTCCCCTCCCACCCCCTCTCCCTCTCCGTTCCCATTTCCTTCCCTCCCACCCCCTCTCCCTCTCCGTTCCCATTTCCTTCCCTCCCACCCCCTCCCCCTCCCCGTTCCCATTTCCTTCCCCTCCCACTCCTCTCCCTCTCCCTCTCCCTCCTTCATTCATCCTTCCCTCGCTCTCCCTCTCCGTTCCCATTTCCTTCCCTCCCACCCCCCCCCTCTCCCTCTCCGTTCCCATTTCCTTCCCTCTCACTCCCTCTCCCTCTCCCTCTCCCTCTTTCCTTCATTCTTCCCTCGCTCTCCCTCTCTGTTCCCATTTCCTTCCCTCCCACCCCCTCTCCCTCTCCCTTCCCCATTTCCTTCCCTCCCCCCCCCTCTCCCTCTCCGTTCCCATTTCTTCTCCCCCACCCCCTCTCCCTCTCCCTCTCTCCGTTCCCATTTCCTTCTCTCTCCCACCCCCTCTTCCTCACTCTCCCCCTCTCCGTTCCCATTTCCTTCCCCTTCCACCCCTCTCCCTCTCTCCGTTCTATTTTCTTCCCTCCCACCCCCCTCTCTCCCTCTCCCTCTCCCTCTCCGTTCCCATTTTTCCTCCCACCCTCTCCTTCTCCGTTCCCCTCTTCCTTCCCTCCCACCCCGTCTCCCTCTCCGTTCCCATTTCCTTTCCTCCCACCCCCTCTCCCTCCCTCTCCGTTCCATTTCCTTCCCCCTCTCCACCTCCCTCTCTCCCTCTCCGTTCCCCCCTTTCCTTCCCTCCCACCCCCTCTCCCTCTCCGTTCTATTCTCTCCCACCCCCTCTCCCTCTCCCTCTCCGTTCCCATTTCCTTCCCTCCCACCCCCTCTCCCTCTCCCTCTCCGTTCCCATTTCCTTTCCTCCCCCACCCCCCTCTCTCTCCCTCTCCGTTCCCCTTTCCTTCCCCCCACCCCCCTCTCCCTCTCCGTTCCCATTTCCTTCCCTCCCACCCCCTCTCCCTCTCCCTCTCCGTTCCCATTTCCTTCCCTCCCACCCCCTCTCCCTCTCCGTTCCCATTTCCTTCCCTCCCACCCCCTCTCCCTCTCCCTCTCCGTTCCCATTTCCTTCCCTCCCACCCCCTCTCCCTCTCCCTCTCCGTTCCCATTTCCTTCCCTCCCACCCCCTCTCCCTCTCCGTTCCCATTTCCTTCCCTCCCACCCCCTCTCCCTCTCCGTTCCCATTTCCTTCCTCCCACCCCTCTCCCTCTCCGTTCCCATTTCCTTCCCTCCCACCCCTCTCCCACTCCCTCTCCGTTTCCATTTCCCTTCCCTCCCACCCCCCTCACCCTCTCCCTCTCCGTTCCCATTTCCTTCCCTCCCACCCTCCCACTCCCTCTCTCCGTTCCCATTTCCTTCCCTCCCACCCCCTCTCCCTCTCCCTCTCCGTTTCCATTTCCTCCCACCCCCTCTCCCTTCCCCTCTCCTTTCCCCTTTCCCTTCCCTCCCACCCCCTCTCCCTCTCCCTCTCCGTTCCCATTTCCTTTCCTCCCACCCCCTCTCCCTCTCCGTTCCCCTTTCCTTCTCTCCCACCCCCTCTCCCTCTCCGTTCCCATTTCCTTTCCTCCGACCCCCTCTCCCTCTCCGTTCCCATTTCCTTCCCTCTCACCCCCTCTCCCTCTCCCTCTCCCTCTCCCATCTCCATCCATCCCTCTCCTTCCCATCTCCCGTCTCATTCGCCAGCTCATTAGGACACCGCGAAACAGCCCCCAGAACCGAAGAAGAATCCACTGCACGTCACATTAAAAGACCCATATATTTCCTCCCTTCGTGTCCACATATCATCTAGCAGTAGACAGCTGGGAGACAGTAATGCATCTTGAACTAACTTAGTGGTAAAGTTAACCCAGTCTATGGCTGAAGTTCAGTGTTGGGAGACCGTAGTTGATCAGTAGTGGCGGAGGTTCTTAGAATGTGTAGTGTTCTCTGTGTCTTTTATTTATTTATTTTTTTCGTCCTTTTTCCTTTGTTTTTATTTATTTTTCGTTTTTTTATCTTTCGTTTTCTGATGTTTTTTTTTAAGGATTTTTTTTTTTTTTTTTCTCCTATCCTTTTTCTTTTTCTTTTCTTTTTTTAATCTCTATCCATTTTTTTTTCTTCGAGTTCACTTTGCTTTGTTCTTTTTCTCTATTTCACCGCTCTCTCTTTCCACTTTTGTTTTATTGTTTTTTTCATTCTTTTTCTATTGTCGTTGCGTACTTTTTTTCTCTTTATTCAATAGTCGAACATAATCCTTCACTATTTTTTTTTTTCAACAAACAAATAGAATATAAACGCTTTTATTTCACGTAATTCTATTTCTCTCACTCTCTTTCTCTTTCTCTCTCTCTCTCTCTCTCTCTCTCTCTCTCTCTCTCTCTCTCTCTCTCTCTCTCTCTATATATATATATATATATATATATATATATATATATATATATATATATATATATATATGTGTGTGTGTGTGTGTGTGTGTGTGTGTGTGTGTGTGTGTGTGGTTGTGAAAGAAATCCTCACCCACTTTTCTCTTTTCTCCTTTATGTCATCCTAATGGGAAACAAATACATAAAAGTGAACTAAAATGCGCTGAAATTTCCCAGAAAAGATCGCTAGGAATAAAGCTGCTTCGTATAACGTGTTTAGAAAACTGCGTCATAGCTCACAGAAAATGGCGTTTGTAGCATAAAGCTGAATCATTTGAATCATTTGCAATTAGGGTTGATATCTAACACTAACGCATTAATGAATTATTGCAAATTAATCA
>BOPN01006643.1:17500-24393 GCA_017312705.2 Penaeus japonicus
AGCAGCAGAAAGAGAATGGAAGAAGAGGATCAACAGGAAAAGAAGGAAGAGGTAGGAGGAAGAGGTGGTGGAAGAGGAGGAGAAGCAGCAGCAGAAGGAGGAAGAGGAGGAGCAAGAGGAGCAGAAGCAGCAGCAGCAGGAGGAGGCGAAGGAAGGGGAAGTGGAGGAGAAGGAGAAGGAGGAGCAAGAGGAGAAGCAGGAGCAGCAGCAGGAGGAAGAGGAGGAAGCGGAGGAGGAGCAGGAGCCGGGCGTGGCGCTATCGCAACTCCGCAGTGATAACATCCCCTTTATGACTTTACCTGATAGCCCGAGTTGCTCGCCTATACAACCTGCCTCTCGGATGTGGCAACAATCTTCGTACAGGTAACACTGGGATGTTGTATAAGCCTTTATACAGGCAATACTCAGATGTGGTGGAAGCCTTCATACAGGTAAGAATGGGGTGTGGTGTAAGTCTTTATACAGGTAAGATTGAAGTGTGGTGTGAGTCTTTATACAGGTAAGAATGGGGTGTGGTGTGAGCCTTTATACAGGTAAGAATGGGGTGTGGTGTGAGTCTTTATACAGGTAAGAATGGGGTGTGGTGTGAGTCTTTATACAGGTAAGAATGGGGTGTGGTAGGAGCCTCTATACAGGTAAGACTGGGATGTGGTATTACTCAAGAAAAAAGTTTATCCTATAGCTTTTTGCTCTATTCTCTTTTCTGTTTCCGAAAATAGTGATGATATGAATAATGACATTCAAAGATGTCTATTTAGTTCTCCTTTCTATACGGACACTTACCTATCCATCAACACACTCGCATGTGCACATACATGGGTGTTTACACAATACCACACACACACACACACATAATAGTGTATGTGTGTGTAGATAGATTGGTAATTAAACAATTATGGGGAGTTGAGGAGTTTGAGGCCTAACTTACAAATATATAACTTGAAATGTCCAGCCCATTTATTTTTCGATATAGTCCTATTGCAGGCTTATACAATGAGCTTAACAATCATGGATCCCTACAGATCTCTTTGTAGAATTTAAAATCTCAAGAATTGATTTACAACATCAACGACGTCATCATCAGTCGCAAAATAACGACCGCTGAGCTACTTTTTTAACTTGCAATCGTCTGAAGGGGCCAGATTGGGTGATCTTCGATGTTCATTGATAGTGATTCATTGAGAAGCCACAGTAATGTAGACTAGTGAGCCGGGTCACTATGCTGGTGAATGAGCATCCCTTTTGTTAGATTTCTACTCCGATTCTTCCTAATGTTTTATCGTAGCAATCGCAAGAGTGTTGTATTTCCTCTTGGTATTCTGACTTTCTTTTTATCAGGTATTCTACCATCAACGGTCAAAATATTACCTTCGCTCCAGGCATCACTGACTTAGCGTTCTTTGAAGACGGAGATCCAGCATATTTTCACTATTGCGATTATTCTCTCATCCCTGGTTGAAAGTGCTGCATTCGAGGTTCATCCATGGTTGCAAATCGCTGGAGAAATCTATCGGAATCAGCAGCAATTGTTGCAAAATTGCCCTTTGACATGTGTCGAATTTATTTCTGCTTCGGTCCATAGAGCGTCAGTGATCAACAAACCTGAGACATTAGTTCTTTGGAATCCACTGCGGATTCCTGCTTAGACACTTTCCTAGGAGATGTCCAGTGATTTAATGCTGTCATTCGTTCATCTGTCAAGATCATGTTGTGAACCGTGATAAGCCTTCACCGACGAGTGTCATCTTCCAGACTTTCCCTGCCTCGTCTTGATGCAGCATCCCGCTTCTTATCCATGCTGTAGATAGGGGTGTCTACCTCTAGGTCACTACCATGTCGTCGTGGATTTCCTCTTTTGGGTTTAAGCTTCTTTGACGCCGAGGTAGTGGGCATGTGTGTGTGTTTATGTGTATATATATACATATATATATGTATATATATATACATATACATATACATATACATATATGTATATATATATATATATATATATATATATATATATATATATATATGTGTGTGTGTGTGTGTGTGTGTGTGTGTATACATACATATATATATATGTATATATGTATATATGTGTATATATATATACACTCACACATGCATATGCATATGTATATATNCAGTGATCCAAAATCCCCGAACGTCGTGTACGTCATGACGCCCGTCGTCAGGCCAAAGCTCCTACGTCATGTATGTCATGACACCCGTACTCAATGGGTTAATATACAATCTAGAAGAAAAATAAAAAAATGATCCTGAAACAGGAAAACAAATATGAAAATGATTAATGATATAACAAAATTGAACCTCAAACCTTTAGAGAAGGCAAATATTTAAAGGAGGCTTTGACACCAAGGCCAATTAATGGTCAAAATAGAAATGGAAACTAATTGGAAATAATATGAAAATAAAGGAAATTAACGAATAAAAATAAGCATGGATATCACCGGAGGCATTATTTGTAATTATATTGTGAATTGAAGCTATTCTGATACTTGGCAATTTTAATTTCATCTTTATCGACTGGGAAACAAAGAAAATAAAGATAGGAGCAAATGCCACTAAAGATGAAAAACAACAAGCGAGAATGCTTTTAGATTTTGAAGATAATTTTTACCTTAACCAAATCATCAAAATTCCAACATGGGAGGAAAATATACTGGACCTTGTTTTTATTAGTATAGGGGAAGATGTACACAACATATCATTAACTTATACAGCTTAATCAGCCCACAACATAATTGAAATCACAATGATTATGTTAGAATATTAGAAAAATAGTGAAAAACAGATAGCCGAAGCAGAAAAGAATCTTAGATCTTTAAACTTTAGCCACAATCAAATAGATAGGAAAAAAATAAATGCGAAACTAGAAGAGTTACTGAGAGATATTGGTGTCCTCTTAACACCAAATTATATACTAAAGAAGCTTTATAATGCATGTAAAGATGTTTGTAGAATGTTTGTGCCTCCACAAAAAACAACAGAAACAAGACACAAGGCAGGGATAAGGCTATTAGAAGATTAAATAAAACTCGATAAGTAACCAAAAAGCAGCCGAAGAAAAAAAGAGCTGTGGTAGCTATAAAACAGAATGCATTTTTTTTTTATCATACGCAAACAACAAGTTAAAGAGGAGAACAGAAATTAGGCCTCTTGAGAATAATGATGCATTGGTAACTGATTCAAAGGAAATGCCTGAATTACTCAAATTGCAATATGAAGAAGTCTATGGTGTCCCCTAGAGTATAAAAAATAATATCAGACCCACAACAACATTTCAATATTATTAGTAACGAAGATGAATGTCTCACTAACTTCATATTTAATGAAAAAGACATTCTGGAAGCAGTAAGTGAAATCTCAACAAACTCAGCAGCTGGACCAGACGAAATCCCGGCAATATTAAAAAAAAAAAAAACTGCAAAGAAACAGCAAAGCCACTGGTAACTTAGTGGAGGAAATCTTTGGACATTGGGATTATCACCAGCTTACTGAGGGTACCATAATTTTAATATATAAATGTGGAAACAAAGGTCAGGCCAAAAATTATAGACCAGTAACACTGACATCTCATATAATAAAAATATTTGAGAGGGTAGTCAGGAAAAAAAATCGTCCAGTTTTTAGACAAAGAAAACAAGATCAATCCCGGGCAACATGGATTCAGAAGTGGTAGATCTTGTTTATCACAGATCCTGACACACTTCGAAGACACACTAAGGGACCTAACTGAAAATAGAGAAGTTGATGAAATATACCTAGACTTTGTAAAAGCTTTTGACAAAGTAGATCACGGCATTCTGCTACATAGAATTAAAGACCTTGAAATCGGGGGAAAATTATACAACTTTCTTATAAATCGTAAACGAAAAGTACAAATTAATGGGTTTTACTCGAATGAAACGATTATTATGAGTGGGGTGCTACAAGGGTCCGTTCTTAGGCCCTTGTTATTCCTTATTATGATTGGTGACATTGATAATGGTGTGAAACACTCGAGAGTAATATCATTTGCAGATGATACAAGAACAAGTACACCCATAGATATATTAGATAATGAAAAATTTAACGAGGATCTACATACCATCTGTAAGCGGGCATATGATAATAATATGAAATCCAATGTAGACAAATTTGAAATCATAAGATATAGTCCAACTGGAAATTCAAGAGATAAATCATATTTTGTAGAAGGTGTGGAGATTGAGGAGAAAAAAGTAGCAAAAGATCTAGGACTCTATATGAGTAATGTCATGAGTTCCAGTCACCATATAGAGCAGATTGTCAACAAAGGAAAAGTTATGAGTGGATGGGTAATGAGGACTTTTAACAGAAGAGACCCAGAACACCTTTTACCACTATGGAAAACATTAGTGACCCCATGATTAGAATACCAGTGTCAAGTATGGAGCCCAAATCTTACAAAAGATATAATGTTGATAGAACAAGTCCAGCAAATCTTTACACGCAAGTTAGATAATATGATGGTTCTAAACTATTGGGAAAGACTAAAAAACAAACAAAAAAAAACTAAGATTGTACTTACTACAAAGGCGGAGTATGGAAAATTATTGAAAACTTAACACCAAGCCAAAGACCTGTTGAAGGAGGGGGAATTAAGGTAAGACATTCCCCAGGCAGGGAACAACATGCTATCGCACTGGGATAAGTGCATAAGCATGCCTGTTAAGAAAAATGCAAAAACAAAGTTTCCTAATAAACGGACCTAAATTGTTTAATATCATACGGAAGGATATAAGAAATCTAAATCAGTGCAGTGTAGAAGTGTTTAAAAGAAAACTAGATAAATGGCTACAATCAATACCAGATGAACCACCAACGTCTGATAGTGAAAGAACGAGGGCTGAATCAAATTCCATCCATCCCTCATCAAATTCAGTTGCTTACAACTGACAAAAAACGGGCGGCCCCCCAGGATGGCCCTGGCATGAACCACTAACAGGGCTCATGCTGTAACAAGTATATATATATATGTGTGTGTGTGTGTGTGTGTGTGTGTGTATACATATACATATATATGTATATATGTATATATGTGTATATATATATACACATGTATATATATACATATATATATATATATGTATATATATACATGTATATACATATATATGTATGTATATATGTGTGTGTGTGTGAGGCCACGGAGCATGTGCGGTGCAACGTCACTGTTCGATTTCTAATTTCTTCCTGTCCAATCTCATTCCAAACTTAATCGCACTTTCATCATTATCCCGACATTAATTTCTTATCCTGCTATCGGTTTCGGTAGACAAAAGACCTTTACAGACACACCTATTCATTTCCCTGCTGTACACCTTTAACTCAACCCAGAGGCGTATTTTTTCCCAACGTTCTTTACAGCATTGATCACCATTTCCTTGAATGGCACTTTTACAACAACAAATAAAGCGAAAATACATATGATCGTCTTCTTTTCTTTTTTTTTCTTTTTTAACTTTGTCGTCTGTTTCTGAACAATGCCTAATCCGTGCTGTCATAGGTATGCCTTTTCACTGGCATACGTTGTAAGGCATCATATTATCTTCTCATCTTTATCTTAATTTTCTTCATCTCTTGTTCTTTACATTTGTTCTTTGTTCTCTTTCTTTTTTTCTTATTGTCTTCCTTTCCTGTGATCGTAACCTATACACGGAGGATGAAAATTGTATACGTGTGTAAGAGTGTGTGTGTGTCTGTCTGAGTGTATGTGTGTATGTATGTGTGATTGCAAATCTATGCTCATTATCCTTAGTATTATTGTCATCCTTATTTCGTTTCTTTGTTTGTTCTTGTCACTTCGAGACCAAGTCAAGACGACGCATTATGCAAGGGAAGCGAGCGAAGCCAAGACGAACCACGCGAGAGAAAGCAACAGGACGAGGCGAACGAGCGAAGGAGGGAACGAGCGAAGGAGAGAACGAGCGAAGGAGGGAACGAGCGAAGGAGGGAACGAGCGAAGGAGGGAACGAGCGAAGGAGGGAACGAGCGAAGGAGGGAACGAGCGAAGGAGGGAACGAGCGAAGGAGGGAACGAGCGAAGGAGAGAACGAGCGAAGGAGGGAACGAGCGAAGGAGGGAACGAGCGAAGGAGGGAACGAGCGAAGGAGGGAACGAGCGAAGGAGGGAACGAGCGAATGAGAGAACGAGCGAAAGAGGGAACGAGCGAAGGAGAGAACAGCGAGCAACAGAGCGAAGCGAACGAGCGAAAGAGGGAACAAACGAAGGAGAGAACGAGCGAAGGAGAGAAGCGAAAGAGAGAACGAGCGAAGGAGGGAACGAGCGAAGGAGAGAACAAGCGAAAAAGGGAACGAGCGAAGGAGAGAACAAGCGAAGGAGGGAACGAGCGAAGGAGGGAACGAGCGAAAGAGGGAACGAGCGAAGGAGGGAACAGCGAGCAACAGGACGAAGCGAACGAGCGAAGGAGGGAACAGCGAGCAACAGGACGAAGCGAACGAGCGAAGGAGGGAACAGCGAGCAACAGGACGAAGCGAACGAGCGAAGGAGAGAACAGCGAGCAACAGGACGAAGCGAACGAGCGAAGGAGGGAACAAGCAACAGGAGGAAACAAACGAGCGAAAGAGGGAACGAGCGAAAGAGGAAACGAGCGAAGGAGGGAACGAGCGAAGGAGGGAACGAGCGAAGGAGGGAACAAGCAACAGGAGGAAACAAACGAGCGAAAGAGGGAACGAGCGAAGGAGGGAACGGACGAAGGAGAGAACGAGCGAAGGAGAGAACGAGCGCAGGAGGGAACAGCGAGCGGGAGAAGGAGTCGGCAGTTCGGGAAGCGCGTCGGAGGAACAAAGAGATTGATGGGGCGGCGCGAAAGGGCATTAAGAGGGAGGGAGCGATCGCTTACCGGGA
>BOPN01006643.1:27320-32320 GCA_017312705.2 Penaeus japonicus
TTCGCTCGTTCCCTCCTTCGCTCGTTCGCTTCCTCCTGTTGCTTGTTCCCTCCTTCGCTCGTTCCCTCATTTGCTCGTTCGCTTCGCTCTGTTGCTCGCTGTTCTCTCCTTCGCTCGTTCCCTCCTTCGCTCGTTCGCTTCCTCCTGTTGCTTGTTCCCTCCTTCGCTCGTTCCCTCCTTTGCTCGTTCGCTTCGCTCTGTTGCTCGCTGTTCTCTCCTTCGCTCGTTCCCTCCTTCGCTCGTTCGCTTCCTCCTGTTGCTTGTTCCCTCCTTCGCTCGTTCCCTCATTTGCTCGTTCGCTTCGCTCTGTTGCTCGCTGTTCTCTCCTTCGCTCGTTCCCTCCTTCGCTCGTTCGCTTCCTCCTGTTGCTCGTTCCCTCCTTGTTTCGTTCCCTCTTTCGCTCGTTCGCCTCGTCCTGTTGCTCGCTCTCGCGTGGTTCGTCTTGGCTTCGCTCGCTTCCCTTGCATAATGCGTCGTCTTGACTTGGTCTCGAAGTGCCAAGAACAAACAAAGAAACGAAATAAAGATGACAATAAAACTAATGATAATGAGCATAGATATGCAAACAGACATACACACACTAACACACACACACAAACATATTGCATGTTCATTACTGTTATAATCATTATCATATTTATTATCATTATTATTATCATCAGTCATTATTATTACTATCATTATTTTTTTATCGTTATCATCACTGCTACTATCATTATCATTATTTTTGTAATTTTCATTGTTATGATTATTATGAATATTATCATTATTATCATCATTGTTATTATCATTTTATTATTATTATTATCACTATTATAACCACCCTCAATCTATTACTTTTGTTATTATTTTCATTATTATTCTCATCATTATAATTATCATTCTTATTACTTTCATTATCATTATCATGACTATACTAGATTACTATCGATAGCATTATCATGATTCAGCATGCATGCACTGACATACGTATGAACACATTTACATAATCACATTACATAGACAAGAAAATATACCCCCCCCCCCCCCTTCATCTCGCCATATCCATCCCGTTTCCAAAATAATTCTCCTCCCCCCCCCCCCCTTCACCTCGCCATTTCCACCCCGTTTCCAAAATAATTCTCCCCCCCCATCCCCCTCACCTCGCCATATCCATCCCGTTTCCAAAATAGTTCTCCTCCCCCCCAACCCCCGCCCAACCCTAACCCCCGCCCCAACCCCAACCCCCCTTTCCTTCTACCAAACCAAACCAAAGCTTGCAATTTTCCCCGACTATATGCGCTCTGAACTTCTGCTTCCTCTGTTTCCTCTCTCTGGCACAACATGTTGACTTTTCCCCTTTATGGAGCCGAGTGTCGCGGTGTATCCCCCAAGCCACTAAGATTTTCATGAGATCATTAATTGATCAGCTTAACACGCATGATCATACCTCCTCGCTCAGCTTCGGCTTCGGCTTCAGCTTCGGCGAGAGTCAGAAATTGTTTCGGATCGGTTATCACGCGCCATTTTGAAATAGCTGTCGGTGGGCGAAGGGGGAAGGTGGGAGGGGGGTGGGTGGGATAAGGATGAGAATTGGATGGAATTAGGATTATTTATCGACCTCTAAAGGGATGTGATCGATGGTGAGCTGGTTTGTTTGTTTGTTTGTGTGTGTTTGTGTGTCTTTGTGTTTGTCTGTATGATCTATATTTAGGAAGATAGAGTTAGATTTAAAAAGAAAAAGGAAAAGAAAGGAAATGAATTCATATTCTCTCCCAAGACACCAACACCAAAAAAGACTTAAATACAAGAGGTCTCTAAGAATAGACAGAAAAATAAAAAAAATATATAAATAAATAAAGAGCATAAGACCACCACAAGGAAACGTGAAAAGAAAATTCCTTCTATGATGGAAGGGAGAGACTTAGCAGAAATGATAAGAATCTCCGGGGTGAAAAACCCACGTTTTACGATTATTTTCTGTCCCAACAATAGCGACTCGCACAATACTATGTATGCAAAGAACACTATACTTCATGCGTTATCAGACACAGCATGTGGAAGTCAGCACACATGCAGGTGGCGATGTATTTGCTTGTTTGTTTGTTTGCTTGTATGCTTCTTCTTTGGAAGGAGGGGGATAATGATGATGATAATAATGATATTGATTATGATTATGATGATTATTATGATGGTGATGATGATGATGATGACGATGTTGATGATGATGATGATAATGATAATGATAATGATGATGATGATGATAATGGTAATGATGATAATGATAATGAGAACGATGATGATAATGACGATGATGATAAGATAAGATAAACATTAGATAATTCTAGTTATGATGCTTATAATATTACAGCTAATCTTACATTTTTCCTATATTCTCCTTAATATTACTATTATCCAAATTATTGTGATGATAACAATCGTAATTATGACAACGCCGACTTTGATGTCATTGGCAGTATTGCTAAGGATATTGTGATAAACATCGTGATAAAAATTCTAATAGTGATCATGGTGATGATGATATAATATTTATGATGATGATAATGATAATGATGATAGTCGTGTTGATAATGATGATATTCATGATAATGATGATGATATTTATGATAATGATGGTGATATTTATGATAATGATAACGATGATTATAATGATGATATTGATGATAATCAAAATATATAATTGTATAATTAAAATTGTAATTTTTTTGATAAGGTCATTACCATCATCATTTGCATATCCGTTGTGAATTTCATTGCTTTTATCATTGTTTTTTTCTATTAATCATTAATATTGTTCTTATGATCATTATTGTTATAATCATTATTGTTACTGTTATCATTGTTGTTATCATTACTTGTATCATCATTATCACCATCATTATTATTGCTGTTCTTTTCATTATTATTGTCGTTATTGTTATCATTATCATCATTAGTATTATCTTTATTATGTCCATTATCATCATTGTTATCATTATCATAGATGTTATTATCATCATTATTATCATTATCATTATCATCGACTTTATCATTGTCATTGTTATAACCATTATTATCATTGCTATCATTGTTATCACTTTTTGTTATCATTATTATCATTATCATCATCGTTATTATTTTCATCATCATCATAATTGTCATTATTATTACTGTCATAATTGTCATTATCATTATTATTATCATTATTATTGTTATTATTATCATTATCATTATTACTATTATCCTTATCATCATTATCATTCTTATCATTATCATTATTATTGTTATTTTTATTATTGTCGTCATTATCATTATCATTTTTCATCCTCGTTATTACTTTCTTCATTGTTATTATCATTATCCTTATCTTTATCCTTATATCTTTATTATTATCATTGTTTTGATTGTGATCAATTGTTAAATCACAATCATTATCATCATTATCATTATCATCATCATTATGATTCAAATCATAAGTGCCATTATCATCACAATTATTATTTTATCTTTATTATCATTTATTATTATCATCATTATTGTTATTGTCATTATCATTACTATTGTCATCAATACCATTATCATTATCATTATTGTTATTATTACTGTTGGTATTAATACTATTATCATTATTATTGTTACCATCATCATTATCATCATCATCATTACCATTATTATCATTATTATTGTCATTATTATTATTATTACTATTATTATTATTATTATTATTATTATTATTATTATTATTGTTATTATTATTATTATAATTATCATTATCATTATTATTATTATTATTATTATCATTATTATTATTATTGATATTATTCTCATTCTCAGTATTATCATTATCATCGTTGTTGATATTATTATTATGATTATCATTATCATTATCATTAACATCATTATCATCATTACTATTATCATCATCATTATCAAAGATAACAATAATGATAGTAATGATAATAAAGATAATGATAACCAAGATAATAATGATAATGGTAATAATGATGTTGTGCTTCTTGATGTATCATATAAATCAAAGCAAAGACAATTAGAAAAAAAAATTATATAATTATATCTTTGTCTGAGATCCATAGAAAAAAGAAAAAAAAGTTATAGTAAAATAAAAAGGGATATATAAAAATGGACATGAAAATATGAAATAGAACAGAAAAAGATACGAAAAATAGAAAGGCAAAAATGTATATTCTAAAAAGAAGAGAAAAATAAAGACACATGGTAAAAGAATATAAAAAAATAACGATAGAAAAAGAGATTACATAAAAAAAAGTGATATATAAAAAACTGAAAAGAAAAAAGTTTGTACAAAATAGATAGGTAAATTATAAAGACAAGAAAATGAACAAAAGCGCATAATACAAAACAAAGAGAAACAACAAAACTGTATATACAAAAAAGAAAAAGAAAAACGCATGTACAGAAATTGACACACACACACACATACGCACGCACGTACGCAAGCACGCAAAACACACATACATGCACGCGCAAGCAAGAAAAAAACAAACAACAAAAAACACATACATAAATAAACACCTACACAAAAAAAAAAAAACACATACATAAATAAACACCTACACAAAAAAAACATATAAAACAAACTTTAAAAAATACATACACACACACAAAAAAAAAAAAAAATATGTACAGAAAATAAAATAAGATAAAAAAAAACTCTAATACAGCAAGTAAAACACGCAAACAAAACCACGAAAAAAGGTGGGTGGGGTGGGGGTGGGGGTGGGGTTTGGGGGGGGTTAGCTCTTGCGTCATTTCGTTTTCGTATTTAAAAAAAGCTCTATAGTCCCTCTGCCTTGGATACACCTAATCGAGAGATGCGTAGCTTGTCGTTATCGAAAGAAGTCGTTGAAGGGAAAACAAATGATGGCTTATTTGCGTGTCTTTTATTTTTTTCTTTTCTTTCTCTCTCTCTCTCTCTCTCTCTCTCTCTCTCTCTCTCTCTCTCTCTCTCTCTCTTTTCGGTTGTGTGTGTGTTTGTGTTG
>BOPN01006643.1:64820-73134 GCA_017312705.2 Penaeus japonicus
TTTGCCTTTCTCCTCCTTCACATCTTCCTAATTCTCCTCCCTTCCGTATCTCTCTTTTCCTCCCCCTGTGCCTTCTATTACTCACTCGTCTTCATTCTCCGTTTCCTTCTTGTTCTCCATTCCTTTGTTTCTCCCTCTTCTCATCCTCCGTCTTCTTCTTCCTCTTGATCAGGAGTCATGATGATAGATGTAGAAATATATATCAATGAGACAGAATAACTTCACAACGCAAGAGATGTACTTAATGCGTTCTGATTATCTCTTACTCAGGATAATGATCATGTAATTCTAAGGACGAGATAATGGAAATGTGTCAATTATAGTTTTATTGTTGTTAAGTTATTCCGTCTAATTTGCATCTATATCTACATTTCTTCTTTCCTTCGTCCTCATCCTTATCCTCCTTCTCTTCCTTTTTTCTTCATCTTTTTTTTTTCTTCTCTCCTTCTTCCTCCTTCTCTCCTTCTTCTTCTTCTTCTTCTCCTTCTTCTTCATCATCATCTTCTTTTTTCTTTTTCATCTTCTTCCTCCTTCTTCCTCTTCTCCTTCTTCCACTTCTTCTCCTCCTCCTCCTTCTCTTCTTCTTCTTCTTCTCCTCTTCCTCTTCTTCTTCTCTTCTTCCTCTTCCTCCTCTTCATCCAATATGAATGAAGAAGGGCCTACACAAATATTTACTTAATGATAGAATCTGTAAAATTGTCATTCTATAAAAGAGCGAAAATAAAATATGTAAAGCATTTCATTTATGTTTCATCCAGCCAGAGAAGAAGTACAGCTATAAATGGAATATTCTTATTTTGAAATTAGAATAAACTCTATTTTTTCTATATTTTGATCTTATGGTGTGTTGCATATTATTACAATATATAAGTTTGTTATCAGTGGTACTCTTCATAAGTAATATCATTATCATTACTGTTATTATCATCATCATTATCATTATCACTATAAT
Source organism: Penaeus japonicus (assembly GCA_017312705.2). Taxonomy (NCBI): domain Eukaryota; kingdom Metazoa; phylum Arthropoda; class Malacostraca; order Decapoda; family Penaeidae; genus Penaeus; species Penaeus japonicus. The sequence continues at coordinate 65,773 of BOPN01006643.1, forward strand.
AATCATTATCTTTATGATTATTAGTATTGTCAATTTCGTAACCATTTTGTATTATTATTCTCAATATTATTGATACCATTATCATTATCACTATTAAAGTGTTCCCATTATCATTATCATCATTATTATTACCATTATAATCATTACTAGTAGTAGTAGTAGTACCATTACCATTATTGTAATCATTATAATTACTACTACTACTACTAGTAGTACCATTACTATTATTGTAATCATTATAACTACTACTACTACTATTCCCATCATTGTTGTCATCATCATTTACATATCACTATCATCACAATCAACACTATTACCACCATCACTAAACATCACAAAAAACACTCAGATGAACCCAGAATCGATCACAGTATCTACCTAGTTACTGCGTGTGAGGTTAAGGTGGAGAGCTAGCAACCAGAGGAAACGTTCAATACAGACACACACAACCTGTTGATAACGTGTTGGATGAAGGAGGTTGTTTGAAGGGTACTTGAATAACACTGATTGGCGATTTGTCTCAGGTAATAACTTGGAAACCCTTTCTCTGTGTGTGTGTGTGTGTGTGTTGTTTCATTATTACTATTATCATGATTATTATTGTTGTTATTGTTGTTGGTGGTGTCATTGCTATTTTTGTTATCATCATTATTATTATTATCATTATTCTTTTCTTCTTCTTGATATCAGTATTATCATTTTCACCATAATGTTAATTACAATCAACACTACTATTACCATTATTATTATTATGATGATGATTGCCATTATCGTTATCATAATTGTTATTACTATTTTTTGTCATTATCATCAATATCATTGTTATTATCATCATTATTATTACCATTACCTTTATCATTATCATATCTATTTTGTTGATATTGTTTTCATCGCTAATTTCTTCATTGTTATTATGATAGTTATTATTGTTATTGATATTGTTATAATTTTCATTATCATTATTATCATCATTCCTATTGTTATTATCCTCATTATCATTATTGTTAAAATCATTATTATTATTATCATAATAATAATCATTATTATCATTACTATCATCATCATTATCATTATGAATATCATTGTAATGATTATAATTATTATTACTATTATCATCACCATTAACATTATTGTTATCACTGTCATTATTACCATTAATATCATTGGCCTTATGTTCCATTATTGTTATTATTAACATCCTTATCATTTCCATTAGCCTTCACATTATCATATATCTAATAGCAATAAGGATAATGGTGATCAGAGAAACAATATTACTATTAATGATGAAGATATGTGTGTTTGTGTGTGTGTGTGTGTGTGTGTGTGTGCATGTTTGTGTGTGTGTGTGTGTGTGTGTGTGTATGTGTGTGTTTGTGTGTGTGTATGTGTGTGTGTGTGTGTGTGTGTGTGTGTGTGTATGTATATATATATATATATATATATATATATATATATATATATATATATATATATATATATATATATATATACATACACGAAATAGAATGATTCAAAGATATACAACCTTGTTGAGATGGGAGTACAAAGCCACTAGAATCACCAGGTTCTTGCTAGTTCATGTTAGTTCATGAATAATAACAGCCATATCCAAACATAATAGACCCTTAATTAATCACAGACTTTGTTAACGTTACATTTCCGAAACCCTCGGACATCTTCTTTGATGCATCATTGATGAAATAAATCCAAAGAAGCTAAGAATGAATGAAAAATATAAAAGTGAACAGTTGATCACGACAAATAGATAGTGCAAAATGGTTCTTCATAAATTATTATACTAAACGAAGTCCTTGTGGGAACATTTTGAGTTGTGCATCTTAATATTATTATATATTTATATACATACACATATGCGTATGTATATGTACATGTTTGGCGTGGTATAAACGTACAGTGGGAGAATTTAATTGATAATGCATTGCTGTAACATTCTGATATTTTTGTGCACCTATTACGTAAATACATATATATCAATGGAGTTATGCTATTGAGTCTGAGTATTAAGTTTGAATATTTCTTTAATTAAAGCTTAAGTGACAACACTTATTAGATCTTTTATCCTGCCTACGAAATTATTTTTAGATGTGTATTTCCTACATTATTTTCTTTTCAAGTATGTTCAATGTGCAGTTATTTATTCTTATTATAATACCTCAGTTAATAATCCTCTACATGAAAGCAAAGTTAAGTGTGCCTCCCGTTGTATCTCTCAATCTTAAAGTTATGATGCATTAAGCTTAACTTATGATAAAGTAAAATATGAGGTTTAGTTTAGAGTGAGGATAAATACTAAGATATGGTAGGTTAATACTAGATTTATTATACCTTTGAGTTGATAAAGTTCATGTTTTTTCAGCTTTTTGCCCAAGGTTAGTGTGGGTGTCTAAAGCTTAGATGAATTAATAAATGATTAATAATTAATTAATTGATTTTTTATTTTTTATTATTATTATTTTTTTTTCTTTGTATGGTGTCCTTATTCGGTTATGTTTGGTTTACTTAATCAAATTTAATGTTCAACTACAGCCATCTTTACAGCCGCAACCACAATCGTAGCTTCGCTTACAACCATATCACTGTTTTACTTAATAAAAAATACAAACACTGACTGGGTTTCAAAAGCTTCGCTCTTATAAAAGCAATCATAATTTTGCTTATATCCAAAACCATCCTTCAAGTCCAACAACATTCAGAGTCAACTACCCACAACACAATCAACCATTACGACATCCACAACCAACGACCATATCCACAACCACAGTCAACCATGACGACCACTATATAAAAAACACCACAATATCAAATAACCACCATAATAACTACACCCGTAAGCAACCGCTGCAATCACAACAACAATCGCAAGCAACCGCCGCAATTACAACAACAACCGCAAGCAACCACCGCAACCACAACAACAACCGCAAACAACCACAACAACAACCGCAAGCAACCACCGTAATTACAACAATAACCAAAAGCAGCCATCGCAATAACCACAACCGCAAGCAGCCACCCCAATCACAACCACAACCGCAAACAGCCACCCCAATCACAACTGCAAGCAGCCACCCCAATCACAACCACAACCGCAAGCAGCCACTCCAGTCACAACCACAACCGCAAGCAGCCACTCCAGTCACAACCACAACCGCAAGCAGCCACTCCAGTCACAACCACAACCGCAAGCAGCCACTCCAGTCACAACCACAACCGCACGCAGCCACTCCAGTCACAACCACAACCGCACGCAGCCACTCCAGTCACAACCGCAACCACAAGCAGCCACTCCAGTCACAACCACAACCCCCATAACCGCAAGCTCTTCATGTCGCCCCAAACTCCGGGAGAATAAGGTGTCAAAGATCGAATGGATGAAGACATATCGTCGAACGATCACCCAACGGGGAGGTTTCACAACAAATAATTTTCAAGGATACCTTTATGTTTTAAAATCCTTTTTTTTTTATTTTTTTTTTTTTATTATTATTATTTTTTTTTTGGCGGTAGAGTTATTTTTTCTTATCTTTATGTTTGTTTTTTTAGTGTCTCCCTTTTTTTTTCTTTTCTTATCTTTGTGTTTTTTTGTCCCATTTTGTCTTTTTTGCGGTAAAGTTATCTTTTTTTAGCTTTTTTTTTTTATTATTATATATATTTTTTGTTTTCTTAGCTATCTAGTCATTCATTCATTTTTCTTTTTTGCACTGATACGAATTACTTTGAAGTGTCTTTCTCTGTTTTAAAATCTTATGTTTGTTTCTTTTGTGATAGAGTTACCCTTCTTGTCTTTTTCTAGCTTTCTTTTTATTGTATATCTTTATTGTCTTACTTATCAATCTATGTCCCTTTTACATAAAGATGCAAATCACTTTGATGTAATTTTAAGTTATATTAAATTATGGAGATCGTGTATATGGCAGGCTATATATATGAAATAGGATCAAAGCAAAATGTAAGTAGAAAATTAAAAAAACTTCTTTCTAAATATAGATATCATGTTTATTCATATATAATTTATACAAGAATGTGCATCTGAAATGAAACACCAGTTTAGTGTTTCCTTTATTACTGTACCTGTATCATGTCAACTCATGAACACACTTTCCCTGTGTTTGTGTTTGTGTTTATATGTTTATTTCTAAGTCGTATGTCCATATAAAACTAGAACTTCTATTCACTGTACGAAGGCAAAAATTATATTCTTCTACGGAAAATATATTCCTCCTGCACAACAAGAGAGCGTTGATCACAATCTTATTCATGTGTATAATCTAGTATTTGCTTTTGGGTCTGCAGTAATATATATCATGTGGGCTGACACTAAAATTATTATGGGAGTCTTTTGTATTCCGAGGAAAAGTATTCGTGTAAATACGAACCCGCTTGTAACGTTTACTCTGTTATGTAGAAGATGAAGGAGATTTGAGAAATACAGATATTGATGTGGGGAACAAAAGGAAGATGAATGATAAAGAATCAATGAGAAAAATATATGAATAGAAGGAAAATGAAACGGCTAAAAACAGGAAGAAAATTAAAGGGGGAATAAGGAACAGGAAGAGAAAAAGACAGAATAAAGCAAGAGAATCGAAAAAGAGAGAAAAAGAAAGAAGAAAAAGAAAAAAAAAACAAGAATGGACTATCGTCTGAGAGACGATAGTCCTGGGGCGGAGTCGAAGAAAGAAAAACAAAAAAAGAAAAAAAAGAAAGAAATGAAAGACAAAGAGTAAGCGAAAAGCAAGAAGAAAAAGACAAAAAGCAAGAATTGATCCCGAGGAAGGAATTAGCGAGCCCGTGATCCGACAGAAGGAAACTGGTTATTTGGAGCAAAAAGTTAAAATTGGCTGATCATCAGAATTAAACATGAAAGCCCGTTACAAACACATTTTTTTTTTTTTTTTATGGAAGACGCTGAACCTTATAACATTATTACTTTTTTCTATTAAGAAAAAAAAAATCCTTTGTATTTTTGTTCCCTTTTTGCATCTAAGAAAGCAATTACCGTTATAAATATGAATATAATGACGTTATTATGTTGCCGTAATGAACAGACCCCCCAGCCATTATAGGTTGTATGTCAAGTATGGTTTCTTCGTAATCTTTAGTTCTTTTAATGATGATAACTCTTTGTAACAAGTTTGTTTTCTTATGCTAAATAGGCTTAACTTGTCCTATTCAGCTTAATTGGTCGGAAGTTTGAATGCAAGCTTTCCATTCATGTGATTTTGTTTTTGCTTTTCTTCTTAGGGCCTTGTGTGGATGTTTGTATGTATGTATGTATGTAGATAGATAGTTGGGCGTAAACATACGTACGTAAGGAAGATAGATAGGGAGTCAGTTATACGTAGCCATATAAAGGACACCCCTCACACACATATACACACAGAAACAAACGAATACATACATAGACATGCAATATACACACATATATGAACGCGCACACATATACACAAATACAAAGACAAATACTTTCTTCTTCCTGTTCTCTTGTAATCAATCGTCTATTTCTACAACCCCCCACCCCCTATTCCCATCCCACTCCCATCCCAAGCAACCACCCTAAAAACCCCTTCCAAAACTCTCCCCCATAGTGCCCCCTCCCCCTCCTCCCTTACTCTCCACTCCTCCTCTATTTCTCCCCACTCTCTCCCTCTCCCCACCCTATCCTTCCATCCCCCCCCCCCCCCCTCGATCCCTGTAACAACAACCCATCCCCATGTCCTTCAATCCCCCACCCCACCCCTACCTCCTCTCCCCACCCCATCTCTGCAATCTCTCCCCCTCACCCCCCTCACCCCCCTTACCCCACAACCGCAAGCAGCCACTCCAGTCACAGCCACAACCGCAAGCAGCCACTCAGTCCTAGCCACAACCACCAAGCAGCCACCCCAATCACAACCACAACCGCAAGCAGCCACTCCAGTCACAACCACAACCCCCATAACCGCAAGCTCTTCATGTCGCCCCAAACTCCGGGAGAATAAGGTGTCAAAGATCGAATGGATGAAGACATATCGTCGAACGATCACCCAACGGGGAGGTTTCACAACAAATAATTTTCAAGGATACCTTTCTGTTTTAAAATCCTGTTTTTTTTTTGTTTGTTTTTTTTTTGGCGGTAGAGTTATTTTTTCTTATCTTTATGTTGTTGTTTTTTAGTGTCTCACTTTTTTTTTTTTTTTTTTTTAGTTTTTTTTTTATCTTTTCTTATCTTTGTGTTTTTTTTCCCATTTTGTCTTTTTTGCGGTAGAGTTATTTTTTTTTAGCTTTTTTTTATTATTATATATTTCTTTTGTTTTCTTAGCTATCTAGTCATTCATTCATTGATACGAATTACTTTGAACTGTCTTTCTCTGTTTTAAAATCTTATGTTTGTTTCTTTTGTGATAGAGTTACCCTTCTTGTCTTTATCTAGCTTTCTTTTTATTGTATATCTTTATTGTCTTACTTATCAATCTATGTCCCTTTTACATAAAGATGCAAATCACTTTGATATAATTTTGAGTTATATTGAATTATGGAGATCGTGTATATATATGACAGGCTATATATATGAAATAGGATCAAAGCAAAATGTAAGTAGAAAATAAAAAAACTTCTTTCTAAATATAGATATCATGTTTATTCATATATGATTTATACAAGAATGTGCATCTGAAATGAAATACCGGTTTAGTGTTTCCTTTATTACTGTACCTGTATCATGTCAACTCGTGAACACACTTTCCCTGTGTTTGTGTTTGTGTTTATATGTTTATTTCTTAAAAGTCCATATAAAACTAGAACTTCTATTCACTGTATGAAGGCAAAAATTATATTCTTCTACGGAAAATATATTCCTCCTGCACAACAAGAGAGCGTTGATCACAATCTTATTCATGTGTATAATCTAGTATTTGCTTTTGGGTCTGCAGTAATATATATCATGTGGGCTGACACTAAAATTATTATGGGAGTCTTTTGTATTCCGAGGAAAAGTATTCGTGTAAATACGAACCCGCTTGTAACGTTTACTCTGTTATGTAGAAGATGAAGAAGATTTGAGAAATACAGGTATTGATGTGGGGAACAAAAGGAAGATGAATGATAAAGAATGAATGAGAAAAAGAAAGGAGTAGAAGGAGAATGAAACGGCTAAAAACAGGAAGAAAATAAGGAGAATAATAAACAGGAAGAGAAAAGGGCAGAATAAAGCAAGAAAATCGAAAAAAGAGAGAAAAAGAAAAAAGAGGAAAAAATACAAGAAAAGAAGAAGAAGGGAATAGAATACAAAGAGGAAAAGAAATAGAAAAAAAAAATAGTCTGAGAGACGATAGTCCTGGGGCGGAGTCGAAGAAAGAA
>BOPN01006644.1:7500-12500 GCA_017312705.2 Penaeus japonicus
TCGCCTATCTCGAGCACACACGCACAACGTCCAAAGAGATTTCCCGCAGCTCCTACTCGGCAATCACAAGCCACTAGACTGCACTAGAGACTTGGACAATTTGATATATTAAATTACTGCACGTTTCACATTACTCTGACCCTCCAGTGGCTGCAGCTGTTTATAAACATGTGCCTATGCAGACATATATTCTCTTTCTCTCTCTCCCTCTCTTTTTTCTCCCACTCTCCCTTCCTCCTCTTTCTATCTTGCAAATATCCTTGCATATATATCAAGTCTATGATGTTGAGGATTCTCTCTCTCTCTCTCAATCTCTCTCTCTCTCACTCTCACTCTCTCTCTCACTCTCACTCTCACTCTCTCTCTCACTCTCACTCTCACTCTCACTCTCTCTCTCTCTCTCTCTCTTCTCTCTCTCTGTGTGTGTGTGTGTGTGTGTGTGTGTGTGTGTGTGTGTGTGTGTGTGTGTGTGTGTGTGTGTGTGCGCGCAATTCCAAATGTATATATTATTCATTAAAGTCTTAGAGTCTTTGTACAAGATGTGATACTACCATGTAAATAATGGAAAAGATTATCTGCTCATCTTTTTTTTATTTTCATGGAATATAATTTCCATATTAGGCATAAGAAAAACAAGAAAATAATTTTTATACATTTTTTATGAGTTTTTAAAAGTTTTAAGAAAGGCAGAATGATGCATAAAATGTTAGAACCTGAAAAGACCAAAATGAATTCTTCAAAATCTGTGTGAAGATTGATTAAGCTGTTCGCAGTATTATTAAGCATTAATATCCGGACTTGCCAAACAATTATCGCTAAACCTACCATTGAAACAAAACTGCTGATCACCAGTTTTCTGTTATAAGTTATATAGCAAAGCCAAATTTTGTAGCGCAACCGCAAGCCAATGTTATTCGTCATTCAGTGCCATTTTTTCACTCGGCGGGTTTCGCAGTTGCCACCCACACGCGCGTGGGAAAACCCTGGCGTTCTCTGCTTCAAGTGACCGCTTAGTAAGTACGATTGTTTTAACATATTTATTGTTGATGTTATGTCTAAATTATATTTATCTGTTTATCTGTATCTATCTATATATATCTATCTATTACATTCATCTATATATATCTATTTACCGATCTATTTGTGTGTGTATATATATATATATATATATATATATATATATATATATATATATATATATATATATATATATGTATGTATGTATATTATGTATGTATGTATATATGTATATATAATTATATATATATAATTATATATATATATATATAGTTATATATATATAGTTATATATATATATATATATAGTTATATATATATAGTTATATATATATATAGTTATATATATACATATATATATATATATATATATATATATATATATATATATATATATATATATATATATATATATATACCTGTCTATCTATATAAGCATAAACTAGGACACAAGCTCTTGTTGTTTGTCAAAGCGCTAAGGATATCGTTTCACTTTTGTTGAAAGATGAAAGATAAGGTGTGCTAACTAGCTTGATGGTTCACTTCACTTATCTTTAATGATAAGCCAGATTTGCAGAGCAGATGCTTCGCTGGACACTATAGCGAGCCCGCCTGTTAAGCGTGTGCTGACTTGGCACATTCTCTCACGAGACAAAGATAAGTGAACTACCAGGCTAGTACAGTGGTAGCGCGTTGACCACACACCTATGTGGTCGGCAGATTGAGCCCCGCCCACGCTGGGAATTTCTGCTGCCGCCTGGCGGTCACTGCTGTGGCGAGCACCGGTGGGGAAGGACCATCCTCAGATCTTATATCTCGACTCAACACTCGTTTGCACTTCTTATTAACTTTTGTCAGACTTTTCATTTTATTTTTGGAATACTGAAGACTCTGCATCTAAATTAAGCATTTGATTTAAAAAATGCCAAGCCTATGTGTAACTACTAAGACTTTCAGACTTCTATGTATGCAAATTCTTGTACATGTAAATGTTCATGCGTATGCGCATTCACATGCGTTTGTGAGTGTGCGTGTTAATGTGTGTACGTGTGTATGTGTGTGTCTGTATGTGTGTGTGTGTGTGTGTGTTTGTTTGTGTGTGTGTGTGTGTGTGTGTTTGTTTGTGTGTGTGTGTGTGTGTGTGCGTGTTGTAATTATCCTTATACACATGTAACTGTTTGTGTATACCTGTTCTGTTCTGCTGTGTCTGGGTGCGAAATTAAACTAAATATGTATATGTGCATATATATATATATATATATATATATATATATATATATATATATATATATATATATATATATATATATATATATATATATATATATATATATATATATATATGCTTGTATATACATGTTCATAGGTATGCATAATTTATATACATATTCATATATTGTAATAAAGCCTTACTGTCATTAGAATTGTACATCTAAAATTTCTGAAAAGCCTTTGAGCAAGGAAAGAGAGAAAATATGTATTGATTACGTTCATTAAGTGTTTTTGTGACAGCAGATAATCTATATTCATACTTGAGAAAGTATTTGTTTATTCATCTTTAATTATGTATATTTTCTAAAATTAGTTTCTAGAAAAAAAACTAGTTTTTGAAGCAATTCTATTTACATAATATTTTAATGATAGATTTATTACAGATACACAATCTATATATATATATATATATATATATATATATATATATATATATATATATATATATATATATATATATATATATATATATATATATATATATGTATATATATACATATATATATATATATATATATATATATATATATATATATATATATATATATATATATATATATATATATATATATATATATAATATACACACACATACATATATACACATAAACTTGTATTTTCATATAAATGTGTTATGTATTCTGCCATCTTCTCATATATATATATATATATATATATATATATATATATATATATATATATATATATATATATATATATATATGTATATATATATATATATATATATATATATATATATATATGTATATATATATATATATACATATGTATATATATATATATATATATATATATATGTATGTATGTATATATGTATGTATGTATGTATGTATATAGGTATATACACCTATAATATTATCTTAAAGATTCTATTAAGAATGAGTTATAATAAATTATGTTAAATTATCACATAATAGTAAAAGATAATTGCTGCAATTTGGAGAATACTTTAAAAACTATTATAGTGTATATATATGATATACATATATATATATATATATATATATATATATATATATATATATATATATATATGTGTATGTGTGTGTGTGTGTGTGTGTGTGTGTGTGTGTGTGTGTGTGTGTGTGTGTGTATGTGTGTGTGTTTGTACGTACGTACGTATGTATGTATGCATGTATGTATGTATGTATACAAGTAATGTAAAAGTTATATATCTATACCAAGAATGTGATTTTTTCTGTTTTATTTAGGGTTTTTCTCTCATTGTAAAACTGCTGTCTTTCTGCAATGATGACTGTGATACAGTAAGAATGAAGGTACAGCTTTAACTTTTATTATTGAACATCAAATCAGGGTTCATACTTCTATTAAGAACTGCCAATGTAAATACAGGAAGTGTAGCCCAGGAACTGTGTTGCTGCTGCAGAATCACTTTGCATGGAAAGTAGCAATATTGGTAGAAATATCCATGATACTATGTCTGTTTGCCTTTTAGCGGCATCAAGATCAGCTAAAAGGAGAGCGAGAAGAAAAAGGATTTGATTTTTTTTATTCTTATACTTCTGCAGGAAGAAAAGCTTCCTCAAGAATAAAAAAAAACATTCGATTGTAAAGAAAGATGTTTAGAAAAAATCCTTAATAGCTTTATTTTAATATGCATCATAATTAATCTGCTATTGACAACTGCTTAAGATTTTTTATGAAGAATTGAATTATTTAGGAATGCTAAAATTAGTTGCATGATTGACAACCATAGTGTATGTGCAGTAACACACGCAAAAGAAATGTATAGTATCTATAAATTCTATTGTAGCTTGTAATGTATTAGTGTTTAAAGTATCGAAATCATGTAGATTGTAGGTTTTAGGTACTTTAAGATTTTCTGTAATGACCTGTGTGTGTGTGTGTGTGTGTGTGTGTGTGTGTGTGTGTGTGTGTGTGTGTGTGTGTGTGTGTGTGTGTGTGTGTGTGTGTGTGTGTGAGAGAGAGAGAGAGAGAGAGAGAGAGAGAGAGAGAGAGAGAGAGAGAGAGAGAGAATGTGAGTGAATGAGTGTGAGTGAGTGAGAGAGTGAGTTAATGAGTTACTTAGTGAGTGAGTGTATGCGTACGCATAGATAGTATTGCTGTAGGATGTATGTATTGTTATCATTTGTTTCACGATGAAAAAAGATATTGGAAAATAGAATATATCAGTAATTACCAAGTGTTTTTATGCAAACTCGACTAACCCTGAGTTAATTGTAATCATTTGTGTTGTGCACTGATGTGTTATATTAACCTCCCTGAGTGGTAGCTATATCCTCATTGCTTTCTCTTTTTAATCACAGAAAATGAAAAGAAAGAACACCTGTTTTCTCTTTCTTTTTCTTTAGAATGCTGACTGGCAGCTAAGAAGCAATCAGTTTCCAAAATTATAGTAATAGGATGTTTTTCATTGTTGAATAATGATTCTGAGAATGTTGATGCCACGCATAATGCTGATGTGGTTGTGTTAGAAGGTTTGATAGACTCCTTTGTGATGCATAGCTGAAGTGGTAAGTATTTATGCCAAACACTCATACCGCAATAAATGAAAAGTGAGAATGACAATATGCACCTGTAGTATTCTGATAAGTTCAGTAAAACTGACGTCTGCTGACAACCCCGGGCTATGCTTTTGTGTGTTTGGATATAAGAGCTTGAAAAGTCGATTTTGTAGAACTGATAATCACATGATTTGCTCACTTCCC
>BOPN01006644.1:20000-22500 GCA_017312705.2 Penaeus japonicus
GGTGATGGTGGTAGGAAGGACCTGGGTAGAGTATTCAAACTGGACAATGGTTGTAAGAATAGTGCTTGTTTGTACTTGGACACGAGTGCTTTCAACAAGAACTGTGGAGACACGTGTCTCAGTACTTGTGGAGAAGATGGTCTGTATAGAAAGTGTTACAGTTGATGTTTCAGTTACCGTGCTTGTCTCTGTGCGGGTATTTGTGATATATTCTGTATTGTAAACTGTGTTGACCACAGTTTCAGTGTTAGTAATGGTCTGAGCTTGAGTATCAGTATATGTAGAGATATCGGTACTAGTTACAACAACGTCATTGTAAATGGTGGTTGGTACAGCCTGAGACTGTATCTGCACACTAGTTTCGGTTATGATGGTGGTCTCACAAGTTGCATCTCCTGCAGGCTCTTTCACAGGCGGTAGATACCCCCCTAAGACTTCGTTGAGCCTTGTGTCTGGAGAACCAGAGAAGGACGGTTCAAGGGCACCCAGTTTGGCCGCCCAGGAGATGTGAGTCACCGCTATGAGGAGAAGCAGAAATGCACTTCGGCCCATCCTGTGAAAAATGAAACAATTCAGTGTGTTATACAGTCGCACATACAATATTATTTGTTATCAAGTACCCTTCATCACTAACAACTTACCGATTCTCTTCTCTGGCATATTATTACTGTAAAGGTGAGTTAATTCACAGATTTACTTTCTTTAAGTTTAATTGTTTACATTTTACACAAAATATTGTCTGTAGTAAATTATGCGCAGCATATAAACTTCATTATCTTTCTTCTGACAAGTATATAGTAATTCCCTCTAATCCTTCACTCTCAAATATGGCTGACAATGCTTTATGAATAAATATATGTGCAATAAACCGTAACCAGAACTGCTAGCCGGCAGCGGTAATGGCACATCACAAACATGTAGATATATAACATATGTTCTGTTCAATAAGGGGCAGAGTCTATAATACTTCAAACAATTATTGCATTTTAATCGCATTTTATCGCAAAAGAGAGTAGTTAACCAAAGGTGAATGGACGAGCAGGGCGGTTGTAATTATAGCCAGTCTGGGTTTGTTGGCAAGGTGCAGTCACCACCTGATTGACAGTTTGTTGTACTGTGTTGCCCACTGTCTGAGTGACAACTTGGATTTCATCTTGTGTTACGGTAACAACTTCTTCGCGAATCTCAGCAGCGCCTGTGATGGTCTGGTAATCTGTGGCTTGAACATAAGCTGTGCTGGTGACAAAGCGCTCATCTAGCTGATCCACCACCTGTGTGGAAGTTACCACCTGCTCCACATACTGTGTTTCAAATTGCTGGCGATTTTCCACTTGAGTACTAGTTTCGGTCACTACCTCATTACTGAATACAGTTGATGTAACATAATCGATGCGATTGTCTGTAACTTGTACAACTTGTGTGCGAGTGTTCTCAACAGTTGCAAAAGCTTGTTCTGTCTGAACCACCTCCTGATACTGGGTATCTACTTGAGTCTCGGTAACGATCTGGGTATTAAGAACAGGCTGCGGAGTCACGAAACGTACAGAATCTTCAGTCTGGACAACAACAGTGTCAACAACAGATGTGATGTCAGGCAACTGGGCCACTTCAGTCCGCTCGACTTGTTGGGTCTCGGCAACTGTACGTACAACGGGCTGAGGTGTGATTACAGCAGTTTCCACTCTTTGTTCTTGCCGTGTCTGTGTCTCAAAGGCAGTTGTAATTGCAGTTTCCACTTGGGTGCTGGTCACCTGGATAGGCTGTGTGACCTGGGTGATGCTGGTGTCCACCTTCTCATTAACCTGTGTGGTGGCTACTACACTAGTCTGAGTCACTTGCTGAACTACAGGCTCTGGCTGGAACGGAACTTCAGCAATGCGTGTCTGAACTGCTTGTGCAACCTGCTCATAGGTGCGAGTGACAGGAATTTCAACCTGCCGGCTCTCTGTCTGCACCATGGTGGTAGTAACAGCCTGCACCTCTGTCACTACAGCCTGGGCTTGGGCAGTCTGGGTGCGGTCCACAGTAATGGGCTGGTCCACACGCTGAGTTTGAATGTCAACGATGGTAGTTGTCTGTATGGCATTCTCACAGTTGGATCCTCCGGCCGGTTCGTTATCAGGAGGCAGATACCCACCACCTACACCTACAAGGTTATTGAGGAACTCGAGCTGAGCAGCGGCCGGGGCAATGGCTGCAAGAACCATCATCAACACTTGCGCGGCGCGCATCCTGCAACGAAACACAACACTTAGTGGCTGGACTCCAGTACCGGCAGGAGCAGTGCGGATGCCTGGGTGGTAAAGTCCAACCACGTGACCGTGTTGGTCTCGCTGCAGGAGTGGGCGCGCGCCCGGAACTGAGATCACACACGTCACTTCATGTGGACTTTACCACACCCGACACCGTCACGTCACTCCGGTGATAAAGGAGAGTACATCATACCTTTTCATATACCAGTTGACAAATTTATGCAGTGACATATGTCATTACACCCATT
>BOPN01006644.1:32500-35000 GCA_017312705.2 Penaeus japonicus
CAAAGCAAAAACAATGATATCAATAATGATATTGATACTGATAATGATGATATATCATTGGAGTTAGACAATTATTGATGATAGAAGTAACGATATCGTGAGTATTGATAACTGGGAATAAATAACGTTAAATAATGCAGTGATAGTCAGATATATTATTCGGTTGAGTTCAGTGAGATTTCGCTTTCAGTAAAAGCTGGTTCATTTGGTCATCCTAACTGAAACTGAATGCGGTGGCCGGAATATGCAGGAGTTATAGTTGTTATGCTCCTTTTTTTCTAGGATGGCAATGGGGACAGTGTTCATCCCCTCATCTTTACAAGTCTGGTTCGTCACCAAGACCTGTTGGGGTTCAGTAGTCCTAGTCCATTAGAAAGAGCCATCGAAGCTACAGCCCTAGCCCCCTGTGACTTACCTAAGGCCTTCTGCACCGACGCCTGACGCCCCAGTGGAATGACCTGCCCGCGCTTCGTTTTTGTCACCACAGGCTTGGAAATATCTCCAGTTTCAAGAAACCTATTGTAGTTTTGACAGAAACATTAAATACTTTAATATGTTGTTGTCCTTATCATGTTTACATATGTCTATTCGCTATACTTGTATACAAAGATAGATAAAAATATATATGACACACACACACACACACACACACACATATATATATATATATATATATATATATATATATATATGGATGGATTGATTGGTAGATAAATGCACTGACAGATGGATAGATAAATAAATACATGGTGAGACACACACACACACACACACACACACACACACACACATATATATATATATATATATATATATATATATATATATATATATATATATCGGCTGCTCCCATTAGGGGTCGCCACAGCGGATCATCTTTCTCCAACGCGCTCGGTCTTCTGCGCATTCCTCAGTCACACCTACTGCTTCCATGTCTTCCTTTATAGCACCCATGTACCTTCTCTTTGGTTTCCCTCTCTTCCTTCTACCGGATACCTCCATATCCAGCATCCTCCTCCCTTGCTTCCTGTGCCTTTTCCCCAACTTGCCGCACATATGTTATCCTTCTAATATATTTATTTTGGATTTTATCTACCCTCGTCACACCCAGGGAAAATCTCAACATATTTAGTTCACTTACTTCCATCTCCACTTCCTGCCTCTTTGCCATTGGAATGGTTTCTATTCCGTACAACATGGCAGGGCGAACTACTGTTTTATAAATATACTCTTTAGTTCTTGCATACACCCTCCTATCACATATCACTGCTGCAGTCTTCCTCCATCCATTCCAACCCGCTTGCACTCTCTTCTTTATTTCCCTACCGCAGTGTCCATTACTTTGAACTGTTGACTCCAAGTACCTGAATTCCTC
This sequence comes from Penaeus japonicus, assembly GCA_017312705.2. Taxonomy (NCBI): domain Eukaryota; kingdom Metazoa; phylum Arthropoda; class Malacostraca; order Decapoda; family Penaeidae; genus Penaeus; species Penaeus japonicus. The sequence continues at coordinate 33,876 of BOPN01006644.1, forward strand.
TACCTTTGCCACCTGCCCCCCTTGTAGCCTTATTGACTCCTCACCACATCCATTCAAACACGTGTGCTCAGTTTCCGTCCTGCTCACTTTGTTCCCTCCTCTCTAGTGCATACCTCCATCTTTCTAACTCTGTCTCCACTTCCACTCGGCTTTCGGAACATATTACTACATCATCAGCAAACAACATAGTTAGTGGGTCTTCCTGTTTTACCCTATCAGTCAGTTTGTCCATGATAATCGCAAATAGGAAAGGACTCAGAGCCGATCCCTGGTGAAGTACCCCCCCCCAAAAAAAAGCTTCTGTCATTCCAGCTGCGCACTTTACTGTTGTTATGCTATCTTCATACGTGTCCTTCACCACCCTTTCTGATACTCCCGAGCTCCTCATGCAATACCATAGCTCTTCTCTCGGAACCCGATCGTAAGCCTTTTCTAAATCAATAAACACACAATGCAGCTCCCTCTGTCCTTCCCTGTATTTTTCCATCAACATCCTAAGAGCAAAAATTGCATCTGTTGTGCTTCTCCCTGGCATGAATCCAAACTGTTCTTCATTGATCCTTACAACTCTCCGCAGTCTCGCTTCTACAACTCTTTCCTATATCTTCATTGCATGGCACGATAGTTTTATCCCCCTATAGTTGCTACAATTTTGTACATCTCCCTTGTTCTTGAAAATTGGCGCTAACACCTTTTTTCTCCACTCATCTGGCATCCTCCCTCCTTCCAAGATCTCATTGAACAGTCTAGTTAACCAACTCACTGCCATTTCCCCTAAGCTTTTCCAGGCTTCCACTGGTATCTTATCCGGGCCTTCTGCTTTGCCCCCCTTCATCTTCCCCAAGGCCTTCCTCACCTCTTCTCTGCTGATCCTTGGTACTTCCTGATTTAGCTCCTCCACTTCTTCTAATCGTCTTTCCCTTTTCAATGTTTATGAGGTCCTCAAAGTATTCCTTTCATCTGTGTAATATATTTTCCTACCTCGTCAGTATATTTCCGTCTGCCTCCTTCATCATCTTAACATGCTGTTTATCCCTCCCATCCCTCTCCCTCTGTCTGGCTAGTCTGTATAGGTCTTTCTCTCCTTCCTTTGTATCTAATTTCTCATATAACTGTTCATATGTA
>BOPN01006644.1:40000-45000 GCA_017312705.2 Penaeus japonicus
CGGTCACGCCTATTGTAGTCCTGAACCCATCCTTCTCTGGCCTGCGCTGATGTCTCCACGGCAATCTCTCCGGCTCTCTTTAAGCTGGCAGAAAATGACTGTACTGCCTCATGGTCAGTCTCCCCATAGTTACTATTGCCAACAGGATAAGTGCCGATACGCCCAGTCAACAAGTAGAAAGGTCGATCACTTACTGAGTGATGCATTAGTATGGATCTCGAAAGGTCTGTCAAAATCAGATTTGCACAGGACTGGTGCTGTGCCTTCTTTAAGGCCTGGACAGCAGTTTCTTCCTGCTTACCCCAGACACACTTAACATCCTTGTGGGTCAGGCTGGCAAGTGGTGCTACAATTTTGTCATACCCTTTTATTTGCCGTCTGAAGAAGCCAAGGAAGCAACGCATCTCCTTTTGTTTTCTAGGCTGAAGCATATTCCGAATAGCTGGGTCAGGTTCCACACACTTGGGCGAGATCTTAAGACCAAAGAATTTAAAGGTGTCTGTTGCAAATACATATTTCTTCCTGTTAAGCCTGAATCCTGTCTTTAAAAGGAGTGCCAAAGTCTCGTCTAAATGTCTCAGATGGTCAGCAAAACTACTACTGTGCACCTCCGCATCATCTAGGTAGGCCAAAAGAGATCACAGCACACAATTGAAAGCCCGGAGAAAGGTTGAGGGGGCAGTTGGTATCCCAAATGGCAGCTTCTTGAACTGGAAGAGACAGTGTCCATCTGAGAATACTGTTTTTGGCTTAATATTGTGAGAAATGCCAGGTACTGTATCCAGTTTGGCCTGAGCATCAAACAAAGACACATACTTCAGTTACTGCTGTTGCTCGAGACTGAGGTGATCGAGGTCAAACTCGATTAAAATGTCACCAAATTCAGCACTACCTGACTGAACCTCATCCTCAGAGCAATAAGTGGTAGTGTCTGGCTGTTCAATTGGCGCTTGTGCCACCATACTGCAAGGAGGCAGATCCGCATCTGTCAAAAGGATATAAACACCTTCACTACCGAAATCATCAACTTCATCATCAGTATATCCATTGCCAAGTTCAGACTTGGGTATATCATCATCCTCACTTATGAACAGCTCAGCCCCTAAAGTTTGCTCCTCTACAGCATACTGAAAAGGAGTAACATTTTTTTCAGCACTAGTATTGTAAACATGACACTGTAATCTTATTAATAACACCCTTAGTGACCATATTAGCACTTCCACATTTTCCATCACTAATACTATCACTGTTCACAGTATCACAAACACTTCCTGCAGTTAACAGAATATGAACATTTACACTGCTTTCAGACTCAAGTGAGAAAACCTGTATAACATTCTCAACTACAGCTAACCTATGCCCATTCCTTAACTTACCTGGGTGTGCAATCTCATTTACTGCCCAAACATTAATATGCCAATTTTCACCTCTTGTAGAAACCTAAGCACATTGAATACCAGACACCAAAAGTTCCCTGGCAGCCTGTAATCCTCTAGGAACACTATAGTTTATGAAACACCCACTACAAGGTGGTACACAAACAGGTACAGCAACATGTGCCACCTTTGAAGAAGGTAGCGACTTTGACCATTGAGGATGTACCTAAAAAAAAAGAAAAAAAAAAAGAAAAAAAAAAAATCTGTAATGACTGAGAGTCTGTATACTTGACAGGGAACTTACTACCTTGCCAACCAAAACATCCACATTATCAGGGAAAATATTCCAGCCTGAAGTTGAAGCGTCTGAGAAGATCCATACCCAACAGAACTTCTCTAGGAAAGGAAATATCCAAGATACACACTTTATGTTTTACACGATTCTTTTCGTTAACACTCAACACTACCACACTTTCACCTAAAACTAGAATAGTTTCGCCAGACACCCCTTTCACCGTTTTATACATTTCTTCCTCACATTATTCCCAACTTTTCAGCTGCTATTGCTTCGGCAAGTGTCACCTCATAACCTGCATCAACAAAACATTGCATCCTGCACCCAATGACCATCAAATATACCATTGGGCGACCTACAGGTTTTGGATAGTTCTTACCATATCTGTCAGTGCTTGATAGCACCTCTTTGTCTGTTAGCAACGGTGACACTGCCTTTCCCGACCTGGCGTGATACAAGCAGCCGTATTCTTGGACGTTTTCTGCGTGTCATGGCCATGTCATGTTCATGTTGTGTCCATGTCGTGTTCATGTCACGAATGCGGTAATCTAGGACGTAGAAGCGTGGCACGTTTGTGTCAGCTGCTTCAGGGTTACCAACCGTTCCAAAGTTAACATGTTTCAGATGAATGGCACTGTCCAAACGACAAATTCATAAGAGAAACTACAATCATAAGTAGCACTAACAAAAGATAGTACAATTTTGGTATGAATCAGTTGTACTTGTTCCTAGTTAAATTATTGACAACCATTTCACGAACGTGCCGTTGGTAATTCACTCTACGCTCGATCAAAACAAACGGGATGAGAGGGATCGTGTGTTTATGGATAGATCTTCCTTATTTTGTCTCTGTATATACTGTACATATATGCATATCTTTAATATATCAATAATATAGAATTAATGTATACATATTTCATATATTTATATACTTTAACTTTATGTTCCTGACTACTTTTACCATTCACTTAACTTCACTCTCCTTCGAAAAGTCCGCCAAAAGGTAAACAAACTCAAAATCAGCAGAGAATCCATGTTTTCCTAAAAGGGTTAGTAATCCAAGTCTAGGAAAATGATGCCTAATATATCCAATATAGATATTACTTTCCAAATGTAGTATGCTCATATCAAGTATTGGTAAGAAGTACAGTAAAAATATAATTTTTTTCACCCGTGTAACTATCGTGACAAGCCTACCCCCTTGTCACGGAGTTTCCACGATTATTCCAATACTTTCCACAACTTTGCCATGTTTTTGCCACGAACACGCGCTTCTAGAATACTAAACGCGACATGTTCATGTCATGTACACGGCGCACTTAGGGACTTAGATTACGGCTGAAATGGACACTATTGGGCTCACCACAAGCAAAACACTTTCTTCTCTTGTTCAACACACGACACTCTGAACTATTATGCTCAAGATACTTATGGTAGCGACAGTACTTCCGTAGTGGAGAGTCTACTTCGGGTGCTGCAAGAACCCGTGGTCGGAAAAGCGATTTATTTGGAGAACAACCCCACACTCTCTGAGTAGTGACAAGATTTGAAATCTCTATCTCTTCCTTACCCACAAGCACTCCCCTGATCTACCAAAGGAGCCCTTGCATAAAGACCCGTCTGATAAGGTCATCTGGGTCACCAATAGCCTGAGGGTAATCACATAATATAACATGCCCTTTAAGATCAAATAAAAATCCATGGCCACTTGCACTGGTTGTAGCTTCTGACCATGCAGTAGACGATCAAAATCAGACGAAGTGCCAGTTCCCCTGAATTTCTGCCTCAGTTTCTCCTTAAAACTCGATCCATGACACATTCAACCCTAGCGTGCAGAATACATGACATGAGCATGCCGCATTTGGTATTCTAGATGTGCGTGTTTGTGTCAAAAGTGTTGCAAAAGCGTGGAAAGTATTGGAACAATCGTGGAAACTCCGTAACATGGGGGTGGGCTTATCACAATAGTTACACGGGCGAAAAAAAATCATATTTTTACTGTACTTTTTCTTACCAATACTTCATATGAGCATATTACATTTGGAAAGTAATATCTATACTGGATATGTTAGGCATCGTTGTCTTAGACTTGGATTACAAACTCTTTTAGGAAAACATGGATTCTCTGCTGATTTTGAGTTTGTTTACCTTTTGGCGGACTTTTCGAAGGATAGTGAAGTTAAATGAATGGTAAAAATAATCAGGAACGTAAAGTTTAAGTATATAATTATATGCAATATGTATACATTAAATCTATATGTATGATATATTAAAGATACGCATATATGTACAGTATATACACAGACATAATAAGGAAGATCTATTCATAAACACACGATCCCTCTCATCCCGTTTGTTTTGATCAAGTGTAAAGTGAATTATCAACGGTGCGTTCTTGAAATGGTTGTTAAATCTTTAAATAGGAACAAGTACAACGACTGATTCATACCAAAACTGAACTGTCTTTTGTTAGTGCTACCTATGATTGTAGTTTCTCTTATGAATTTGTCGTTTGGACAGTGCCATTCATCTGAAACATGTTAACTTTGGAACGGTTGAATCTGAAGCAGCTGACGCAGATGTGCCACGCTTTTACGTCATAGAATTCCGCCTTCGTGACATGAACATGACATGGACACAACATGAACATGACATGGCCACGATACGCAGAAAACGTCCTAGAATACGGCTGTGTGTTGTCAAAGAAATGTGAATTCATAATTAGTTCTGCTGCACTCTTGCGTGATGCCTTTGCAGCTCCCGTCGTGACTTGGTTAATGAAGGGCAAGTGTGGCTCTTAACACTTCGAAGCCATATTTCGACCTCCTGATTATGCCTGAGCGGATGCACAGAACTAACCTCTGCCTTGAACTGAGGGACTGGATCCCTTTGCACCACAAATTCGACTGGAGAAGGTTCTCCGAGATGTAAACGGACGAGACATACGAACCTCCAGTTCACTATTCACTACCTCGGCGTGAACTGGGAGATCAGGTACGAGTGGTTAATCTGAAGAGGAGTCCCTTTTCAAAGCAGGAGCAGAAGCAGTACTATTACAGCTTTCACCATTCTTTCAACCCACGGCTTGCATCTGAATCATGCTGATTTTACCTAAAAAAATAACTCATAACTATAGCCAGAGCTACACCACCTCAACACCACCTTAAGACTAAAGAGGACACCCAGATACCATATACAAATCCACAAAATCACTGCACTACCCAAACTCACACGAACATATAGAAAACACTCATACAATGAGTAAATCAACCTCAGCCTTAGAACACAAACATCAGATATGTGCAATTCATTTATAACATTTGTAAGAT
>BOPN01006645.1:5000-7500 GCA_017312705.2 Penaeus japonicus
TTTGTTTTCTTCTTTATTTTTTTATTATTATTTTTTTGGCTTTCTCTGTCTTATTTTTTGCTGTTGTTTGGCCGTCTGTTTGTTTGTTTGTTTGTCTGTCTGTCTGTTTGTCTATCTTTCTCTCTCTCTGATTTTTTTCTTTTTCTCTTTTTCCTCGTCTTTCGTTATTTTTTTTATTTTATTCTCATCACTTCGTCTTTTCTTTCATCTCCTCATCTGATCTCTCTCTCTCTCTCTCTCTCCCTCTCCATTTCTTGCACCCCCTTCTCTTCTTTCTCCCTCTTTTTTTTTCTGAATTCCATCTCCCCCTCTCTCTATCTATCTTCCCTCCTCCCCCCCCCCCCCCTCTCCTCGCTCCCTTGCGATAGCGTAAACAAGATTGCACTGAACACTACTGTGTAAAGGTTTTGTGTAACACGCATTCATTCGGCCAAGGGACTAGCTAGCTACCCTGTTAACCAAATAAGCTGGTTGAATAGACAGTTAGTCAGTTGGTTGCGTGAAAAAAAAGCTTAGGTAGCAATTGATAGTTAGATGACTAAGCAGGCAGTTAGTAAGCTCGTTTGGAATAACAGTCGGATGGTTGTTTGGATTAACATTCAATTAATTCAATTATGTGTCTATTGATTTCTGTATCTTTTTTATATGTATCTGTTTCTAGATATATTGTATTATTCCATCACCTTGATCAAATTTGCATCGTGCATGGATTTCAAAGACCATTAACTCCAGAATGACGATATCTATAGGCCTACCCATTTTAGAAAGTCACGTGGACTAACGGTCTAACAAGCAGTTTGACTAACAATCATGGAGAGTTAACCCGTTAGATCTCCCCCCCCCCCCCACACACACTCGCCAGCCAACGCTATAAAACGGCAAACAAGCAAATCGACCTTGCAACTCGTCAGCTCATCTGTCAGTCATCCTGTCAGCCGGTCAGCCAATCCATCAACGACATACCTCTTTCTCCTCCTTCTTATCCTGCTCCTTCTGGTTCCTCGTTTCATGTTTTTATTTTTTCTCTCTCATCCTTCTCTTTTCTTCTTCGTCCTCTTTCTCATTCTGGTTCCTCGTTTCATGTTTTTTTCTCCTCTTTCTGGTTCCTCATTTCTTCTTTCTCCTTCTTCCATCTGGTTCCTCGTTTCTTCTTCTTTCCCCTCCTTCCTCCTTTGCTTCGTTCTCTTTTCTTTCTTTTTCTTAAGTACCACTTCTCTGCTCCCTGGTTTTCCCTTCCTTTGATTCTTCCCTTCTCTCTCCATCCTCCTCCATTCTCCTCCATCCTCCCCCTTCCTCCTCCATCCTCTTCCTTCTCCTCCATCCTCTTCCCTTCCTTTCTCTTCCACGATATCCTCTTCCTTCTTCCTCCATCCTCCCCCTTCTCCTCCATCCTCTTCCTTCTCCTCCATCCTCCTCCCCTCCTTTCTCTTCCACGACCTCCTCCTCCTCCTCCCTTCTCCCTCTCGATTTTTGCTTCCTCGCAGCTGCACTCGAGGGGGGGGGGGGGCTTACCGACCCTCCTGCACAGTCGCTAACGCCGAGAGATGTGGTGTTGTTCCGTCCTGCATGCATGATTGAAGAAAATAGAGAAAAGCGAAATGAAAAAAAAAGAGGTAAGAGAAAGGGGAGGGGGTGAGGGGGAGTGGGAGATAGGGAAGAGGTGGGAGAGGGAAAGGGAGAAGGGCAGAGGGAAAGGGAGAGGGAGAAGGGGAGGGTGAGGGAAAGGGAGAAGGGGAGGATGAGGGAGAAGGAGAGGGAGAAAGAGAAAGAGAAAGGGTAGGCGAGAGAGAGAAAAAAGAGAAAGAGAGAATAGCAGATTATTCATTCCAAAAGCTGGGGGATTTCTATCACTATCCCACCCCTTTCTTCCCCTTCTCATCCCCTCTCTCTCCTCCACTCCCCTCCACCCACTCTCCTCTTCCCCTTCATCCCCCTTTCAACCCCCCCCCCCCACCCCCCCCCACCCGAAGACGCCACCGATCTACTAGAACAAAGATGGCTTTGTAGAAGACGCACATCTTTATGATTTTCTTATCAAGTGTTGGCTCTTGTTACGGCAGAGGTGGGGGATCCTTTCTGTGTGTGTGTGTGAGGGAGAGAGGGAGAGATGTGGGAGAAGGAGAAGGAGAGAAGGAGAGATGTGGGAGAAGGAGATAGGGACAGGGAGAGGAGGGTCAGAGAGATGTGGGAGAAGGAGAGAGGGAGAGATGTGGGAGAAGGAGAGTGGGAGAGATGTGGGAGAAGGAGAGAGGAAGAGGGGAGAAGGAGATATGTGGGAGGAAGAGAGAGGGAGAGGGAGAGAGACGGTGAGATGTGGGAGAAGGAGATAGGGACAGGGAGAGAGGGAGAGATGTTGGAGAAGGAGAGAGAGAGAGAGATGTGGGAGAAGGAGAGAGGGACAGGGAGAGGGGGGGAAGGAGAGAGGGAGAGAGATAGGATGAGGGAGAAGGAGCTGTGGGAGAAGGAGAGAGGGAGAGATGTGGGAGAAGGAGAGAGGGAG
>BOPN01006645.1:10000-15000 GCA_017312705.2 Penaeus japonicus
AGAATTTTTTTAAGAATCTTGCAATCTAAAATATATTCAACAAGCTGTTCAAAATCGGTACAAGATTCCGTAATCTTTAATGAACGAACGTGCATATTGCAAGCCATCACCTCCAACTTAAACCGATGCAACGGGACGCTAGATCCGTTGCACATATTCAAATGACTATGATGTAAGTAATATTATATATTTTACTATGATGTGAGTCATTTTATCAAAGACTCAAGCAAGTATCATCATTAGCTATTAATGAATTAAAGTGTTTATGTGACTAGCGTTAATGAAGCGCTAAAATTAAGTTTATTGATGACTATGATTTGCATTTTCGTCGGCTGTAATTTTCATACGGTGGAGTTTGGTTGAAATTGTTATTATTATCATTATCATTATCATTGCTATTATCATTACCATTATCATTATCATCATCATTATCATTATCATTATCATTATCATCAACAACATCAACATCAACATCAACATCAACATCAACATCAACATCAACATCAACATCAACATCAACATCATCATCATCATCACCACCATCATCACCATCATCATCATCATCACCATCATAATAATTAAATCTCATTTACATCCAATTATCACTTAAATGTCTCTAATGAACATCAAATCTCTCTAATTATCCAATTCCATCCTATCAAACACGTGGCAAACGCAATTGCACATAAATCCTCTGCAATGGAACCCGTCAAGGTTTTCCTTTTTAATATTCTTGATCCGCGTAAGAGTTTTATATCATGCAGTTAGTTAATTAATCCTTGGATGATTTCCTATCAGGTGGTTGGGTTGAAGTTTAAGATGGAAGTATCCTGTGTGGGAATTATCTCTTTATCTTGCAATTTTTATCACACACACACACGCACGCAATCACGCACGCACGCACACACACACACAATCACGCACGCACGCAATCACGCACGCACGCACACACACACGCAATCACGCACGCACGCACACACACACGCACGCAATCACGCACGCACACACACACACACACACACACACACACATACACGGACACACACACACAGACACACACACACACACACACACACACACACACACATACACGGACACATACACACACACACACACATACACACACACACACACACACGTGCGTTTTTTGTGTAAATAGTGTGACTTGTGGATTTTTGAAAATTAAGGTTTTGAAGATATCGAGATAGAGAGAGCCTTTCTCTCTTCTCGCCTCCTCCATTCCCCCCTTCCCCTCCCCCCACCTCTCTCATATCCCTCTCCTCACCTTCCTTCACATCCCCCTATTCGTCTTCTCCTTCTCTCCTCTCCCAACCCTTCTCTCTCTCTCTCTCTCTCTCTCTCTCTCTCTCTCTCTCTCTCTCTCTCTCTCTCTCTCTCTCTCTCTCTCTCTCTCTCTCTCTCTCTCTCTCTCTCTCTCTCCCCCCCCCCCCCCCTCTCTCTCTCTCTCTCTCTCTCTCTCTCTCTCTCTCCCCCCCCCCCCCCCCCCCCCCCCCCCCTCTCCCTCTCTCTCCTCCCCCCCCTCTCTCTCTCTCTCTCTCTCTCTCTCTCTCTCTCTCTCTCTCTCTCTCTCTCTCTCCTTTCCCTCTCTCTCTCACCCCGCCCCCCTCTCTCTCTCTTCTATCTATTACGCGCATACCATAAAAAGTTATCTTAGTAAAGTTATTGCATTATCTTTCCCGATGGCCACGAGAGTCATCATCCTTCATCTCTTTGTCATCACACGGTCATCCCTTCATCACTATTTTCATCATTAGTTTCATCACAATAATCAAGACTGTCATTCTATTCATTAATCACAATACTGCCATATTGTGGTTAGTGATGGTGGTTATGATAATGATAATGGTTATGATAATGATAATGATTATGATGATGATAATGATTATGATAGCAATGAAGATATTGATGGTAATGATAATAAGGGTAATATTAATATCATCAATAACGATAATAAAAATGAAAATCATGATAATAATGATACTAATGATAATGATTATAATGATAAGAATGATAATTTTGATAATAATAGTTATGAAAATAATGATGATAAGGATAATGATAACAAAATCATTAGTAATATTGATAATGATAACCACAACAAGAACAAATATAATAATAATGATAATAGTAATGATAATGATAATGATGATAATAGTAAAAAAAATGATGATAATAAAATGATAAAAACAAGGACAATAATAAAAACAATAATTTTGGTGATAAAGATAATAATTAAAGTAGATATAGCAAAATCAATAACACTATCACGAATAACATAAGTCAGATAATGATAACACCGATGATAGAAAAAAACAACGATAACAATAGCTATACAAAACGATAATGAAGATAATCATCATAATAATAATGACAATTAAACAGAAAAAAGCCACGACTGACAACAACAAACAAAGCCCCTGACACCACCATCCGACATCCCGCTAGCAGTGCCAACAGCGGCAGGTTTACACCCCCCCCTTACCCCCCCTACCCCACCCTCCCCCCTCCCCCCTACCCCCGTACCCCCTACCCTCTCCCCCTTACCCCCTACCCTACCCTACCCTACCTTCTCCCTCTCCCCCCTACCCTACCCTACCCTACCTTCTCCCCCCTACCCCCTACCCTACCCTCTCCCCCTCTACCCTACCCTCTCCCCCTACCTTCTCCCTCTCCCCCCTACCCCCTAGCCTCTCCCCCTTACCCCCTACCCTACCCTACTCCCCTACCCCTAGCCTACCCTACCCCCTACCCTCTCTCCCCCTACCCCCCAACCTACTATGCCGGTAAGCTATGTTAAGCCATGGAGTGTTACCCTGCAAATGTTTTTGTTCATTTGTTAGCGACAGTCAATTGTTTGATACAGCATTTATGGACTCTAGTTTATGAATATAAATGATCTAAAATCAAACAGTTCGCGAGTAAAAATAACAATTTTTTTTTTTTTTTTTTTTTTGGTGTGTTCATGGACCAACAGGATTCTGTCATATGGGGAAATTATATTGGTTGTATAATATGTTTGTGTTTATTTTTAATGGTTGTGGGGATGTATGAAGGGTGCTTTATCTCTCTCTCTCTTTCTCTCTCTTTTTCTCTCTCTTTATCTCTCTTTCTCTCTCTCTCTCTCTCTTTATCTCTCTCTCTCTCTTTATCTCTCTCTCTCTCTCTCTCTCTCTCTCTCTCTCTCTCTCTCTCTCTCTCTCTCTCTCTCTCTCTCTCTCTCTCTCTCTCTCTCTCTCTCTCTCTCTCTCTCTCTCTCTCTCTCTCTCTCTCTCTCTCTCTCTCTCTCTCTCTCTCTCTTCTCTCTCTCTCTCTCTCAGTGTATGTGTGTGTTTTGATAAGCGAATATAAGTGTAGAGAATTATCAAATGAATGATGATGCTTCATAAAAAAAAAATGAAAATGTCAAATAAAGAGTGAAGAGAAAGAGATAGACGAGCAGTGCAGAGAGAGAGAGAGAAAGAAGAAGAAGAAGAAGAAGAAGAAAAAAGAGAGAAGAAGAAGAAGAAGAAGAAAAGAAAGAAAAGAAGAAGAATTGAAGAGAGAGACAGACAGAGAGAAGAAGAAAAGAAAGAAAGAGAGAGAAACTGAAAAGAGAGAACATATGTAACACACTTTGCGGACCAACAAGAAAAAAAAAAAAAAAAAAAAAAAAAACAGCCCTCAAGCACAGCGCCACTAAAGTGCTTTCCCTTCACTCGCACGACACACAAGCAATGTCACACTTATTAAATGTCAAGCATGACGTATTTAACAACACACGTCACCACATAAATGCCCTCAGCTGACCTCTCTTTTCCCCTCTGCCTTTGACTTCGTTTATTCTCATTTATTTATGATGTTATTCATTCGTTTTTATGCCTCGATCATCAATATGTCTTTTTGTTTGTTTGTTTGTTTTAGTTGTTGTTTGTTGTTTATTTGTTTGTATTTTCTTCTTTATTCCTGTTCTTTGGTTGATTGTCATATATGAGGTTTCGGTGTCTGTCTTTCTCCCCTCATCTTTCTCCTTCTTCTCATCTTCTTCTACTCCCCGTCTCTTTTCTATCTTCCTCATTCTTGTTTCCTTTCTAATCTCCTTCCTCTCTTGTACCCCTCACCTCACTCCTCCCCTCCCTCATAGGACTCCCCTCACCTCTTCGATACCCTCCTCCATCCACTCCCTTCCTCTTTCATTCTACCTTCTCTCTCCTCCCCTCCCCCTCCCCCCCACCCACTCTCTACTTCTATTGTCTATTGCCGCCCTTCCCCTTCCTCACTTCCCCCCCTCTTTCATATCCTTCTCCTCTCTTCCCCTCGCCTTTTTACCCTCTCTCCCCTCCCTTCTCTCCTCCCCCTAACCCCCCTCCTCGGCTATTGCCTCAGCACCCCCCTCCCCTTTTTTTCCCCCTTTTTTACCCTCGAGGTGTGTGACCCGGACGAGATGACCTGCTAAACCGCCGAAGATGACCTGATACTTGACGGATGATGACGTCGCCTCCCCTCTCTTCCTCTCTAACCCCTCTAGATCTCTCCCCTCTCCTTTCTCTATCTTCTTTCCGTTCCTCTCTCTCTCTCTCTCTCTCTCTCTCTCTCTCTCTCTCTCTCTCCTCTCTCCTCTCTCTCTCTCTCTCTCTCTCTCACTCATTCAAAGAGAGAAACGCTAGTTCAACAAAGGTACGCTTTGTGACAGCGTCCCAATAATAATATTAATATTATATTACATATATAGACACACATATATATACAAACACAAATACACACACACAACACTAAGACATTGAATTACATGTGTGTATGTGTGTGTATACACATATAGGTGCACACACATACACACACAGATATATATATATAACATAAGCAATGGTATATATATATAAATCTTTATATATATAATATATAGTTGTAATAGTTCAAAAAATATAAATATGTTACATATACAAACATATATACAGATTGTTTAGACACACACACACACACACACACACACACACACACACACA
>BOPN01006645.1:27500-37500 GCA_017312705.2 Penaeus japonicus
CCGTACCCAAAGACTCTCCTGTTTAACCATCTTGTCTGTTAGTCTTATCAATATTGCAAAGAATGAATGATATATGTAAACAAAAGCCAGGGATTGTGTGGATAAGCTCATTCAGAATCAAGCATGTGTTCAGAGTCTATTGTGACTATTGTAGAAATTTGGGGAGATGGGAGTGAATGACTGTATTTTGCTATATATATATATATATATATATATATATATATATATATATATATATATATATATATATATATATATATATATATATATATATATTTAAATATACATATATAAATCATGCGTGAGGGGGAGGGGGAGGCGTTGGAGTATAATGATAATGATGATAGTAATGATTATGATAGTAATGAAAATGTTGATAATGATAATCATAAAAAAATGATAGTAATGTTAATAATAATGTTAATGATAATAATAATAATAATGATAGCAATGATAATGATAGGAATAATAATGATGATGGTAACAGTAATAATGATAGGGATAAAAATCCCTCTATTCCAAAACACATACGGCCTTATCCCTCCCTCCCTCCTTCTCCCCTCCTCACCCTTTCCATCCCTCTCCACACCCTCTTAGTGTTAGTGATGGGGTACGCGTCTCTCTCTCTCTCTCTCTCTCTCTTTCCCTCCCTCCCTCTCTCTAATTCTCCCTCTCTCTTCCACAATAACTCCCTTTTTCTTTCTCCTTCTCCCTTTCTCCCTCTCTCTCTCTTCGCCCCTCTTTCTCTCCCTCCCCTTCCCCCGCTCCCCCCTCCCCTCTCTTTCTCTCTCAGCCACGAAGACTTACAAACAAGAGCACTTGTTCGTAAACATTTAGGTGGTTAGTGTTTCAATACTTGCTTGAGAAAGGCCTTCGGGTTTTTGGTTACGTTGATTTACGATTTTTTTAAATATTATTTTTTAAATTTTTTTTGCTCTTATCCTTTTTATTTTATTTTTCATTTATTTATCTTTTTTCTTTATTTTTTCTTTATTTTTTCTTATTTATTTATTGATTTATTGTTTAAGAAAAGTGATATTTTTTGTATTCTGGCTTTATCTGTTTGTATGTCTATAAATGTATTTGTTTTTTGTTGCAGTGCATCTATTCATTATTTTATTTATTTATTTAATGTTGTGTTGTTGTTTTCTTCTTCTGTTTCCTGTGGTCATTCTTTGATTTTCTTATTGCTATCATTTCATGTATTTCTTATGATATATTTTATTCTTTTTATAGATAATTCAGTAAAAGAATTATCTAATTTAGTCTCCCCATGAACAGCTGTTACACCTGCCTTTTACAAATGTCTTGTAATTGGTTATATCCTGTGATTTATTTGTCATAACGTGTAATCTTATGGAGTCTATTTAGAATAGATATAGTACTATCATTATTCATTTCGATAATTTATTTATTTATTTAATTATCTTTTTTTTTTTTGGGGGGAAAGTATATTTTTAAGATGTGTTGAATGTAGAAACGAAACGAAATCGAAGGAAAGAATATAGGAAACGGGTGATTTTTTTTTGTTTTTGTTTCTTTGTGCTTTTTTTTTTGTTTATTTGTGTTATTTTAATTCTTTGTGTTGCTTTTTTGTTTCTTTATGTTTTTTTGTTTCTTTGTGTTGTTTTTGTTTCATTGTGTTGTTTTATTGTTGTTGTTTTGAAATGTCATTATTCGTGCATTGTAATGATATATGTTATAATGTTTGAAGATTTATTTTTACTAATATGATTCGAGGAATATAAATCCGATTTCTTTGATGTTCAGTTATAATTTTAATGATTGGTAGGAGTTCACAATCCCCCCCCCCCCGCACACACATATATAAGTTCCAAATTCTTTCTCTCCCCACTTCCCTCCCTCCCTCTCTCCCTTCCCCTTTATCACCTTCCCTTCCTCCTTCCTTCCTTCCCTCCCTCTCTCCCTCCTCCTTTTCCCCCTCCCTCCGTCCCTCCTCCCTCCCTCCTTCCTTCCCTCCTCAGTCCCTCCCTCCGTCTCTCCCTCCTCCCTTTTTCCCTTCCTTCCTCTCTCCTTCCCCCTTTATCTCCTTCCCTCCCTCCTTCCTTCCTTCCCTTCATCCCTTTCCCTCTCTCTCTCCCTCCCTCCTTTTTCCCATTCTCTCCGTCCGTCCGTCTGTCCCTCCTCCCCCCCTTTCACCCCCTCCCCCTCTACCTCCATATCGTTTCACGCTCCCTTATCCTAACCCCTTACATTACCCCCCACCCCCTTACCCCACATGTGCTCCTCCCACCCCTTCTCCCCACCTCAACCCCTTTGTATCATCCCCCCACTTCCCCCAACCCCCTCCCAACCCCACACCAAACTCCCCCTCACCACCCCCTATGCACCTCCCCTCCCCAACTCTGCCCCCTTACCAGCCCCCCTCCCCTCTACCCCCCTCCCTTTCCCGATCCTCTCGAGTTGTCAAGTGGCAATTTGTCAGCTTTATCATACACCTCCACACCCACTTGTCTTGAGATAAACACGCGTTGGCAACCCCCCCCCCCTTCCCTTCCCCTCTCACCACCCATCACCTCCATCCTTCCACACTCCCTCCTCCCCCCTCTTCTCCCCCTCCTCCCCCTATCTCCCCCCTCTCTCCCTCTATCCCTTTCTCCCTCCTCCTCCTCCTCCCCCTTTCTCCCTCCCCCTCCCTCTCTTCTTCCATCTCCCTCTCTCTCCCCCTCTCCCCCTCCCCTCTACACCCCCTCCCCCTCTACCCCCCATCACTCCCCCTCCCCCCATCACTCCGTCGCCTTGTCTTCCCTCAAGAAAGTCTCTCATTCTTAAGAATTTTAGAATGGCGATAAGAATGAACGAAGCTAGCTGGTGGCTCGGTTTTGCATGCTGTGTTTGTTGTGGTTGCACTGGGTCGCCTCTAAGGTTGCTGTTGCAAGGCTGAGGATGTTGCACGGTGGTTAGTGATGGGGTCGAAGTTGATTTCTGCAAGGTTATGTTTTCGTAATGGTATTTATGGCGCTGCTGTTAACGATGCTGTTAAGATGAACGAGGGCGCTGTTACTGTTGATTATTATTACTCCTGCTACTGTTATTACTACTACTGCTACTGCTACTACTGCTATTACTACTACTCCTACTGCTACTACTGCTACTATTACTACTCCTACTACTACTACTGCTATTACTATTACTACTCCTACTGCTACTACTGCTATTACTATTACTACTACTACTGCTACTGCTATTATTATTACTCCTACTACTGCTACTGCTATTACTACTACTGCTACCTCTATTACTACTACTACTACTACTGCTACTACTACTGCTACCACTACCACAACCACCACCATCACCATTTCTACTGCTATTATTACTACTATAATAACTAGTACTTCTGCTACTACTACTACTACTACTATTACTACTACCATTACTTCTGCTAATATCATTACTACTTCTAATAATAATATAGTTTTTAAACTAGAGCTATTACTACTAATAATAACATTATCATAGTTGACGGAGCTTATCTGAAGGCTACTATTAGTGCAGATAGTAATTTGCTATTACTACTGTTATAATCATTATTACTACTAATAGCAATAATGATGATAATTCTATGTAGTGAGGAATTTAATTAATTTCTTGTTCTAGTTTTTTTTAACTTTCATTTTTTATTTTATTTATTTATTTATTTCAGATGGGAATTGTCATCTCCCCGATTAAATTCATGAATATCGGATCGCCATAAATCATTGTGATTATATATGATTAACGTTATTATGTGGTATTATGCAGATAAATATTTTCACAACCAGTCCACCTTCCGCCCTTCCCTCCCTCCCTCCCCCTCCCTTCCCTCCCTCCCTCCCCCTCTCTCCTTCCTCTTTCCCCCTCCCTCCCTCCTCCCCCTTCGGTCCCTTTCCCCCTCCCTCCCTCCTTTTCCTCCCTCATTCCCTCCCTCCCTCCCTCCCTCCGTCATACTAATAAATCGTCACTTTGTGTTTATATATCAAGCAACAAAAATTATGATAGTGCTAATAATTATGAAAATAAATGATAGTGATAATGATAATGATGATAATGATAATAATACAATGAAGTTATAATCATGATGATGACAATAACACCAACAGCGATATTGACAATGATAACGCTAATGACACCACCAACAACAATTGCAACAACAATTGCAACAACAAACAATGAAACGAAATTGCAAGCACGGAACTTAAGGAGCAATGGCAAGAAATCCCGAGATTTTCCCAAGACAGTAAATTCTACATCTCGTCTCCAGCTTCCTTTCTTAATAAGCAATGTAATTAACGATGATGATGATGATAATTGATGATAATAGGGAAAAATAGAGGAAGGAGGGAGGAAGGAGGGGGGGGGGGTGCTTGGGGCAAGGAGATGGAGGGAGGTGGAGGAGGAGGGGGAGAAAGAAAATGTGGTGGTGGTGGTGGTGGAGGAGGACTAGGAGGTGGAGGAGGTGGAGGTGGAGGAAGAGGAGGGGGTTGGGGGTTGGGGGGAGAATAGGTGGTGGTGGGGGAAAGGTGGAGGTAGTGGAGGAAGAGGAGGGGGGGGAAGAGTAGGTGGTGGTGGAGGAGAGGAGGAGGAGGTGGAGGTAGTGGAGGAAGAGGAGGGGGGAAGGGGGAAGAGTAGGTGGTGGTGGAGGAGAGGAGGAAGAGGTAGTGGAGGAGAGGAGGAGGAGGTGGAGGTAATGGAGGAAGAGGAGGAGGAGGAGGAGGTAGTGTAGGAGGAGGGGGTTGGGGGGGAGTAGGTGGTGGTGGAGGAGAGGTGGTGGAGGAGGAGGTGGAGGTGGAGGAAGAGGAGGGGGGTGGGGAGAGTAGGTCGGTGGAGGAGAGGAGGAAGAGGAGGAGGAGAAGGAAGAGATAGGCTCTTGTAAACTCTTGTAAACTACGTTAAAACATTCGATATCCTATGCAATTGCAAGGGTACTCTTGTTGCTTCCTATCTTTGTTCTCTGTTTTCTTGTTTTGTTTTGTTTTCTATTTTCTATTTTTTTCTCTCGTTTGTGTTTGTTTGCTACGTCTGTTTGTTTGCTTAGTGTTGTTATCTTTCATTCATTTGTTTATTGGTATTGTTTTTTTCAGGGGATGGGGGACTTATTATCTATCGTGGTGTCGATTTACAAATGTTCATTTTTGATAGGCTTCTCTTCTTCTTCTTTTTCTGCTTTTTTTAAGTCGTCTAGTGAGTTCTCCTAACCCCTACCCCTTTCCCTCCTCTTTCCCTCCCAGTTTTTCCCTTCCCCCTCCTCCTCTTCGGTTTATTCTCCATCTCCTCATCTTCCTGCCTCACTTCTTTTTACTCCTTCTTCTTCCACCTCCTCTTTCTCCTCATTCTCTTCTTCCTCCTCTTTTTTTCTTCCCTTTTCCTTCTTTATCTCTATATATTTCCCTTATTCTTTCTCCTCTGCCTTACTTTCCTCTTCTCCTTATTTCCCCCTTCTCCTCCTTCTTCCTTTATTGCCTTTTCTTCGCTTTCCCCATCCTCCCTCTTTCTCCCCTTCCTCCCTCTTCCTCCTCCTCCACCCTTTTCCTTTCATGCTTCTTCTGCTCCTCCCTCTTCCTATTCCTTTTCCCCTTTCCTCTCCTGCTTCTCCTACCCTCTCTTCCGTCTCCCCTCTCTTTCTGCTCTGCCTCTTCTCTCTCCCTCTTTTCCACTCCTCCTCTTCATTCTTCTTTCCCCCTTGACTTCTCCTCCTTCCTCTTCTTCCTCCTCCTTTTACTCCTCTACCTCTTCCTGCCCCCTCCTCCTTCTCTCCCAGCTCATTTTCCTCTTCCTGTTCTTCCTCCTCCTACTCCTCCTCTTCCTACCTCCTCTCCCAGCTCCTATTTTTCCTTCTCCACCTCTCCCTGCTTTTCCTCCTTCTCTTCCTCCTCCTCCTCCTCTTCCTCTCCCAGCTCCCCCTCCTCCTCTTCCTCTTCTACCTCCTCCTCCTCTTCCTCTCCCAGTTCCTCCTCCTCTTCCTCTCCCACCTACCCCTCCTCCTCTTCCTCTTCCTCCTAGTCTTCCTCTCCCAGCTCCTCCTCCTCTTCATCTTCCTTCTCTTCCTCCTCCTCCTCCTCTCCCACCTCCCCCTCCTCCTCTTCCTCTTCCTCCTCCTCTTCCCCCTCCTCCTCTTCTTCTTCCTCCTCCTCCTCCTCTTCCTCTTCCAGCTCCCCCTCCTCCTGTTCCTCTTCCTCCTCCCCTTCTTCCTCTCCCAGCTTCCCCTCCTCCTCCTCCTCCTCTTTGTCTTCCTGCTCCCCCTCCTCCCCCTCTTCCTCTCACAGCTCCCCCTCCTCCTCTTCCTCTTCTTCCTCCTCCTCCTCTTCCTCTCCCAATCCCCCTTCCTCCTCTTCGTCTTCTTCTTCCTCCTCCCCCTCTTCCTCTTCCTCCTCCTCCTCTCCCTTTTCTCCATGTGTTATGATGTCTCAAAGTAGCGGGCCTTGAAGATAAGCAGTTGGCACGTCTTGAGATCACTGGGAAGATGCTGTGTCATTGCGGCCGTGACCTTCAGATGTGAGGGGGGCGGGGGGTGGGGGGAGGATTGAGGGGGGTGGGGGGGATGATTGAGGGGGGTTGGGGGTGGGGGGAGGATTGAGGGGTGGGGGGGGGGAGGAGGGGAAGAAAGAGGGGAGGAAAGAGGAGGGTAAGAGAAATGGAGGGAGAAGAGAAGGAGGATCGGGAGAAGTGGGAAGGAAGGTGTAGAGGGGTGGGAGAAGGGAGAAATAGGATTGGGGGGGGGGGGTAGGGAAGAGGTAAGAAGAGGGGAAAGCGGATAGAGGGGATAGAAGCTATATGGGGGAGGGGGAGAATTGTGATCATTGCTATCATCATCATTATCATTATCATTATAATTATCGTCATCATCATTATCATTATCATTATAATTATCGTCATCATCATTATCATCAATCATTATTGTCATCACAATTATCCTTATCATTATCATTATTATCATTATAATTACCATTACAATTATCATTATCATTATAGTTATAATCATAATTATAATGATCATTATCATCCTCATCATCATTTCTATCACAATTATACCCAATGATTTTCCTTTCATGTAATCTCGTTTTGCATTTCGTGATTTCATTTTGATGAAAATGAAGAATGAATATTAATAAATAAATTAGATTAATAAATATTCATATCAGATTTCGAATTTTGTTTATTTCTTTACTTCTATTTATCTAATTCAATAAATTGTTAAGTAAATTCATAGAGAGATTTGTGGAAAGATAGATAATTGAATAAGATAGATAG
Source organism: Penaeus japonicus (assembly GCA_017312705.2). NCBI lineage: Eukaryota > Metazoa > Arthropoda > Malacostraca > Decapoda > Penaeidae > Penaeus > Penaeus japonicus. The sequence goes on from BOPN01006645.1 coordinate 34,752, forward strand.
GTAGATGTATAATTGAATAGACAAACAAAGGAAGAAATGAATAAATGACGAATTAAAGGTAGGTAAATAGATAAGAAACTGAATAAAAGAATGAATAGATGATTCAAAGAACTAGATCGATGAATGAGTAGATAGATGGATAGATGAATATACTGATAGATAAGTGAATAGAAAAAAAGTATTGACTGAATCACTAATAGATAGAATAAGGAATAGATACAGAATATGAAATAAAAACAATAATAAAAAAACAGCATAGATCACTATTATAATCCTTCATATTTATAATTTATCTATTTATCTATCTATCTATATTTATCTGTCTATCTATTTACTTATCTATCTATTCATCTGTAACTATCTCTCTCTCTCTCTATCTATCTATCTATACGTATTTATATCTATCTATCTATCTGCCTATCTATCTATCTATCTATCTATCTATCTATCTATCTCTCTATCTATATATGTATATATATATATATATATATATATATATATATATATATATATATATATATATATATATATATATATATATATATATATATATATATATATATATATATATATCCCTCCCCTCCCCTCTCTCTTTCTTTCTCTTCATCTCTCTCTCTCTCTCTCTCTCTCTCTCTCTCTCTCTCTCTCTCTCTCTCTCTCTCTCTCTCTCTCTCTCTCTCTCTCTCTCTCTCTCTCTCTCTCTCTCTCTCTATATATATATATATATATATATATATATATATATATATATATATATATATGTATATATATACATACATATATATATATATATATATATATATATATATATATATATATATATATATATATATATATATATATATATATATATATATATATATATATATATGTATATATATATATATATATATATATATATATATATATATATATATATATATATATATATATGTATATATGTATGTGTGTAAATGTATGTATGTTCATATACATATATATACACATAAGTATGTATGTATATACGTAAGCATATGTATATATGTAACAATCTGTACATATATCTATGCTTAGAATATTCATTATTCGACAAATTCGCCATCCCCCTCCTCCTCCTCCCCTTCCCCCTTCCCCCCATATGCATGCCTGCCTCCTAATTGGGTATGACATCATGATATATCGCCGTCATGTGACTCCCTACTATCAAGAAAGGTTTTTAAAGCCATACTTAACACTTATGGTGACAATGGTGTCATGTTCGCCGCAAAGCCAAGAACAAAGCTCAATTAACAGTGCAATTAACAACCTCATTAATTTAGAACTTTGGTGTAGGAAAAAAGAGAGAGGGTTAGGGGTAGGATGGGGGTAGGGGTAGGATGGGGGTAGGGAGGGGGTAGGGAGGGGGTGTGAAGGATGGTGGTGGGGGAGGGGGAGGGGGAGGGGGATGAGGGGTTAGGAGGGGATGGAAGGGAAGGGAAACGAGGGGAAAAGAGGGGAGTGGGGAAAAGAGGGGAGGGGTAAAAGAGGAGAGGGAAGGAAAGCGAGGGGAAAAGAGGGGAGGAGGAAAAGAGGGGAGGGGGAGGGGGAGGGGGAAGGGAACACCATATATCAAGCCTCCTCTTTCACTCCCCTCATCGACGGTGGTGCGAGGGGATAGAGCTGTTTGGAAGCGACCAAATCCCCTCTCATATCTGTGGACGCGTTTATGTCTCATCTTGTCTGCCTTGGATTCCGCACCCTTCCGCTCCCCCCCCCCCACACACACCCACTCCCCCACTCCCCTACTTCTTACTCCCTACCTTCCCCTCTCCTCTCTTTTCTCAATAGTTTTCGTAGCCACACTTTCCCCTTAACTCTTTTCCCGATACCCTTTGTGCCCCTTGTCTCCCCTTTCCCCTTTCCCCTGCTCACCTTACCCTTCCTCCCTGCCTACACGCCCCCCCCCCCCTCTCATGTCTTCTTTATTCCCCTTTCTATGCCCCCTATTATCCCCTTCCTTACCCCTTATCTTTCTTTCCTTCAGCCCCTATCCTTCTTTCTCCTTCCCTTTCCCTTCCTTTCTAAACTCCCTTCTGTCCCCTACCCATCCTCCCTTCCCCCTCCCCTCATCTACCTCCCCTAACCCCTCCCCTCATCTACTCTACCTCCCCTATCTTCCCTCCCCTCCCCCTCTCCCCTATCCAATCCCTACACCTTCCTTCCCCTCTACCCTGCCTCCCCCTAACCTCCCTCTCCCTACCATCTCCCCTCACCCCTTTCCACCTCCCCCTTCCCCCTCCTCTTCCCCCTCCACCTCCCCCCTCCCTACCTCCCTCACCCCCACCCTCCCACCCCCCCTCACCCCCACCCTCCCATCCCCCACTCAACCCCCATCCCCCTCCCCCTCCCCTCATCCCCCTCACCCCCCCATCCCCCTCCCCTTTCCACCTCCCCCCTCCCTACCTCCCTCACCCCCATCCTCCCATCCCCCCCTTCCATCCCCCACCCATCCCCCACCCTTCCCCCTCCCCTCCACCTCCCCTCCCCTATTCACCCCCACCATCCCCCCTTCCCACCCTCCTCCCTTCCCCTTCCCTCCCTCCCTCCCACCTCCCTCCCCTCTTCCCCTCTCCCTGCCATACCATTATTATGCCTTCTTAAAACTATAATCTGGCTTTGGACGGGTGTGAGCGGACAGACAGAACGCATGTGGCCGGCGGGTCATGTTACGAGATCCCTCACGTACCGCGAAGAAACAAGGGGGCTTCTCAGACATCTCAGCGCTCGTCTC
>BOPN01006645.1:40000-47500 GCA_017312705.2 Penaeus japonicus
AGTGAATCCGTATCTTATTTTCATTTCTGTGGTTACAGGATGCCACAGGATTACAGGCCGGGATCCTGTTAGGACTCTTGGGATTTTATGGGAATTTTAACGTAAACTGTGACGAGAGAGGGGGGGGGGCGCTAGAGGGGCGGGCGCTAAGAGAGAGGGTGGGGGGGCGCTAGAGGAGGGCGCTAGAGGAGGGGGCGCTGAAAGGACGGGGGGCAGGGTGGTGAAGGGGGAGAAGGGAGGGAGGAGGGGGTTGGAAGAGGGGGGGGATGGGCCTGGACGAAATAGGGTGAGAGGGGGAGGAGGAAGGAGGAGGATGGAAAGGGATGGGGGAGGGGTAGAGGGGGAAGGGGGGAGGGAGGGAGGGTTAGGGGAGGGGAGGGGGAAGGAAGGAGGTGGGGTTGAGAAAGAAGAGTGAATGAGGGAGGGGAAAGTGGGTAATGATTAGGGGGGAGGTGGAGGTGGAGGAGAGGGGGGTGAGAGAGAGAAAGTAAGGAGGAAGGGAGGGTAGGGAGAAAGGGAGTAGGGGGAAGTGGAAGAGGAAAGAGGAAAGAAAAGAAAGAGAGGAAGGTGAGGAGACAAGAGAAAGGGAAGAGAGGGGAAGGTGAGAGAGACAAGAGAAAGGGAAAGAGAGGAAGGTGAGGGCAAAGAAAGGGAAAGAGAGGAAGGTGAGACAATAGAAAGGGAAAGAGAGGAAGGTGAGAGACAAGAGAAAGGGAAAGAGTGGAAGGTGAGAGACAAGAGAAAGGGAAAGAGAGGAAGGGGAGAGACAAGAAAAAAGGAAAGAGAGGAAGGTGAGAGACAGACAAGAGAAAGGGAAAGAGAGGAAAAGTGAGAGACAAGAGAAAGGGAAAGAGAGGAAGGTGAGAGACAAGAGAAAGGGAAAGAGAGGAAGGTAAGAGACAGACAAGAGAAAGGGAAAGAGAGGAAGGTGAGAGACAAGAGAAAGGGAAAGATAGGAAGGTGAGAGACAGACAAGAGAAAGGGAAAGAGGGGGAAAGGAGGAAATGATAACAGTCGAGGAATGAGGAAAGAAAAAAGGGAGGAAAAAAGAAAGAGAGGAAGGTGAGAGACAGACAAGAAAAAGGAAAGAGAGGAAGGTCAGAGACAGACAAGAGAAAGGGAAAGAGAGGAAGGTGAGGAGACAAGAAAGGGAAAGAGAGGAAGGTGAGAGACAAGAGAAAGGAAAAAGAGGAAAGAGAGAGAGACAAGAGAAAGGAAAGAGAGGAAGGTAAGAGACAAGAGGAAAGAGAGGAAGGTGAGAGACAAGAGAAAGGGAAAGAGAGGAAGGTGAGAGACAAGAGAAAGGGAAAGAGAGGAAGGTGAGAGACAGACAAGAGAAAGGGAAAGAGAGGAAGGTGAGAGACAAGAGAAAGGGAAAGAGAGGAAGGTGAGAGACAGACAAGAGAAAGGGAAAGAGAGGAAGGTGAGAGACAAGAGAAAGGGAAAGAGAGGAAGGTGAGAGACAAGAGAAAGGGAAAGAGAGGAAGGTGAGACACAAGAGAAAGGGAAAGAGAGGAAGGTGAGACACAAGAGAAAGGGAAAGAGTGGAAGGTGAGGGACAAGAGAAAGGGAAAGAGAGGAAGGTGAGGGTAAAGAGAAAGGGAAAGAGAGGAAGGTGAGAGACAAGAGAGAAAGGGAAAGAGGAAGGTGAGAGACAGACAAGAAAGGGAAAGAGGAAGGTGAGAGACAGACAAGAGAAAGGGAAAGAGAGGAAAGTGAGAGACAAGAGAAAGGGAAAGAGAGGAAGGTGAGAGACAAGAGAAAGGGAAAGAGTGGAAGGTGAGAGACAAGAGAAAGGGAAAGAGAGGAAGGTGAGAGACAGACAAGAGAAAGGGAAAGAGAGGAAGGTGAGAGACAAGAGAAAGGGAAAGAGAGGAAGGTGAGAGACAGAGAAAGGAAAGAGGAAGGTGAGAGACAAGAAAGGGAAAAGAGAGGAGGGTGAGAGACAAGAGAAAGGGAAAGAGAGGAAGGTGAGGGACAAGAGAAAGGGAAAGAGAGGAAGGTGAGGGGAACAAAGAGAAAGGAAAGAGAGGAAAGTGAGAGACAGACAAGAGAAAGGGAAAGAGAGGAAGGTGAGAGACAAGAGAAAGGGAAAGAGAGGAAAGTGAGAGACAAGAGAAAGGGAAAGAGAGGAAGGTGAGAGACAAGAGAAAGGGAAAGAGAGGAAGGTGAAGACAAAGAGAAAGGGAAAGAGGAAGGTGAGAGACAGAGAAAGGGAAAAGGAAGAGGAAGGTGAGAGACAGAAAGGGAAAGAGGAAGGTGAGAGACAAGAGAAAGGGAAGAGAGGAAGGTGAGAGACAAGAGAAAGGAAAGAGAGGAAGGTGAGAGACAAGAAAGGAAAGAGAGGGAAAGGTGAGAGACAAGAGAAAGGGAAAGAGAGGAAGGTGAGAGACAAGAGAAGGGAAAGAGTGGAAGGTGAGGGACAAGAGAAAGGGAAAGAGAGGAAAGTGAGAGACAGACAAGAGAAAGGGAAAGAGAGGAAGGTGAGAGACAAGGGAAAGAGGAAGGTGAGAGAGACAGACAAGAGAAAGGGAAAGAGAGGAAGGTGAGAGACAAGAGAAAGGGAAAGAGAGGAAGGTGAGAGACAAGAGAAAGGGAAAGAGAGGAAGGTGAGAGACAAGAGAAAGGGAAAGAGAGGAAGGTGAGAGACAAGAGAAAGGGAAAGAGAGGAAGGTGAGAGACAAGAAAGGGAAAAGAGAGGAAGGTGAGAGACAAGAGAAAGGGAAAGAGGGAGAAGGTGAGAGACAAGAGAAAGGGAAAGAGTGGAAGGTGAGAGACAAGAGAAAGGGAAAGAGAGGAAAGTGAGAGACAGACAAGAAAGGAAAGAGAGGAAGGTGAGAGACAAGAGAAAGGGAAAGAGAGGAAGGTGAGAGACAAGAGAAAGGGAAAGAGAGGAAGGTGAGAGACAAGAGAAAGGGAAAGAGTGGAAGGTGAGCGACAAGAGAAAGGGAAAGAGTGGAAGGTGAGAGACAGACAAGAGAAAGGGAAAGAGAGGAAAGTGAGAGACAGACAAGAGAAAGGGAAAGAGAGGAAGGTGAGAGACAAGAGAAAGGGAAAGGGAGGAAGGGGAGAGACAAGAGAAAGGGAAAGAGTGGAAGGTGAGCGACAAGAGAAAGGGAAAGAGTGGAAGGTGAGAGACAGACAAGAGAAAGGGAAAGAGAGGAAAGTGAGAGACAGACAAGAGAAAGGGAAAGAGAGGAAGGTGAGAGACAAGAGAAAGGGAAAGAGAGGAAGGTGAGAGACAAGAGAAAGGGAAAGAGAGGAAGGTGAGAGACAAGAGAAAGGGAAAGAGAGGAAGGTGAGAGACAAGAGAAAGGGAAAGAGAGGAAAGTGAGAGACAAAGAAAGGAAAAGAGAAGGAAGGTGAGAGAGACAAGAGAAAGGGAAAGAGAGGAAGGTGAGAGACAAGAGAAAGGGAAAGAGAGGAAGGTGAGAGACAAGAGAAAGGGAAAGAGAGGAAGGTGAGAGACAAGAGAAAGGGAAAGAGAGGAAGGTGAGAGACAAGAGAAAGGGAAAGAGAGGAAGGTGAGAGACAGACAAGAGAAAGGGAAAGAGAGGAAGGTGAGAGACAAGAGAAAGGGAAAGAGAGGAAGGTGAGAGACAAGAGAAAGGGAAAGAGAGGAAGGTGAGAGACAAGAGAAAGGGAAAGAGAGGAAGGTGAGAGACAGACAAGAGAAAGGGAAAGAGAGGAAGGTGAGAGAGAGACAAGAGAAAGGAAAGAGTGGAAGGCGAGAGACAGACAAGAGAAAGGGAAAGAGAGGAAGGTGAGAGACAAGAGAAAGGGAAAGAGAGGAAGGTGAGAGACAAGAGAAAGGGAAAGAGAGGAAGGTGAGAGACAAAGAAAGGGGAAAGAGAGGAAGGTGAGAGACAAGAGAAAGGGAAAGAGAGGAAGGTGAGAGACAGACAAGAGAAAGGGAAAGAGAGGAAGGTGAGAAACAAGAGAAAGAGGAAAGAGGAAGGTGAGAGACAAGAAGAAAGAAAGAGAGAAAGGAGAGACAAGAGAAAGGGAAAGAGAGGAAGGTGAGAGACAAGAGAAAGGGAAAGAGTGGAAGGTGAGAGACAAGAGAAAGGGAAAGAGAGGAAGGTGAGGGACAAGAGAAAGGGAAAGAGAGGAAGGTGAGGAACAGACAAGAAAGGGAAGAGAGGAAGGTGAGAGACAAAGAGAAAGGGAAGGAAGGTGAGAGACAAGAGAAAGGGAGAGAGAGGAAGGTGAGAGACAAGAGAAAGGGAAAGAGAGGAAGGTGAGAGACAAGAGAAAGGGAAAGAGAGGAAGGTGAGAGACAAGAGAAAGGGAAAGAGAGGAAGGTGAGAGACAGACAAGAGAAAGGGAAAGAGAGGAAGGTGAGAGACAAGAGAAAGGGAAAGAGAGGAAGGTGAGAGACAAGAGAAAGGGAAAGAGAGGAAGGTGAGAGACAAGAGAAAGGGAAAGAGAGGAAAGTGAGAGACAGAGAAAGGAAAGAGAGGAAGGAGAGACAAGAAAGGGAAGAAGAGGAAGGTAAGAGACAGACAAGAAAAGGGGGAAAGAGAGGAAGGTGAGAGACAAGAGAAGGGAAAGAGTGGAAGGTGAGGGACAAGAGAAAGGGAAAGAGAGGAAGGTGAGGGACAAGAGAAAGGGAAAGAAGAAAGGTGAGACACAAGAAAAGGGAAAAGAGAGGAAGGTGAGAGACGAAGAGGAAAGAGTGGAAGGTGAGGGACAAGAAAGGGAAAAGAGAGGAAGGTGAGGGACAAGAAGGAAGAGAGGAAGATGAGAGACAAGAGAAAGGGAAAGAGAGGAAGGTGAGAGACAAGAGAAAGGGGAAGAGGAAGGTGAGAGACAAGAGAAAGGGAAAGAGGAAGGTAAGAGAGACAAAGAGAAAGGGAAAGAGAGGAAGGTGAGAGACAAGAGAAAGGGAAAGAGAGGAAGGTGAGAGACAAGAGAAGGGAAAGAGAGAGGAAGGTGAGAGACAAGAGAAAAGGAAAGAGAGGAAGGTGAGAGACAAGAGAAAGGGAAAGAGAGGAAGGTGAGAGACAAGAGAAAGGGAAAGAGAGGAAGGTGAGAGACAAGAGAAAGGGAAAGAGAGGAAGGTGAGAGACAGACAAGAGAAAGGGAAAGAGAGGAAGGTGAGAGACAAGAGAAAGGGAAAGAGAGGAAGGTGAGGGGAACAGAAAAGGGAAAGAGAGGAAGGTGAGAGACAAGAGAAAGGGAAAGAGAGGAAGGTGAGAGACAGACAAGAAAAAGGAAAGAGAGGAAGGTGAGAGACAAGAGAAAGGGAAAGAGAGGAAGGTGAGAGACAAGAGAAAGGGAAAGAGAGGAAGGTGAGAGACAAGAGAAAGGGAAAGAGAGGAAGGTGAGGAGCAAAGAGAAAGGGAAAGAGAGGAAGGTGAGAGACAAGAGAAAGGGAAAGAGAGGAAGGTGAGAGACAAGAGAAAGGGAAAGAGAGGAAGGTGATACACAAGAGAAAGGGAAAGAGAGGAAGGTGAGAGACAAGAGAAAGGGAAAGAGAGGAAGGTGAGAGACAGACAAGAGAAAGGGAAAGAGAGAGAGTGAGAGACAAGAGAAAGGGAAAGGAAGGTGAGAGACAGAGAAAGGAAAGGGAAGGTCAGAGACAGACAAGGGAAGGAAAGAGGAAGGTGAGAGACAAGAAAGGAAAGAGAGGAAGGTGAGAGACAAGAAAAAAGGGAAAGAGAGGAAGGTGAGAGACAAGAGAAAGGGAAAGAGAGGAAGGTGAGAGACAAGAGAAAGGGAAAGAGAGGAAGGTGAGAGACAAGAAAGGAAAGAGAGGAAGGTGAGAGACAAGAAAAGGAAAGAGAGAAGGTGACACACAAGAGAAAGGGAAAGAGAGGAAGGTGAGAGACAAGAGAAAGGGAAAGAGAGGAAGGTGAGAGACAAGAGAAAGGGAAAGAGAGGAAGGTGAGAGACAAGAGAAGGGAAGAGAGGAAGGTGAGACACAGAGAAAGGGAAGAAGGAAGGTGAGACACAAGAGAAAGGGAAAGAGTGGAAGGTGAGGGACAAGAGAAAGGGAAAGAGAGGAAGGTGAGGGACAAGAGAAAGGGAAAGAGAGGAAAGGGAGAGACAAAGAGAAAGGAAAGAGAGGAAGATGAGAGACAAGAGAAAGGGAAAGAGAGGAAGGTGAGAGACAAGAGAAAGGGAAAGAGAGGAAGGTGAGAGACAAGAGAAGGGAAAGAGAGAGGAAGGCGAGAGACAGACAAGAAAGGGAAGAGAGGAAGGTAAGAGACAAGAGAAAGGGAAAGAGAGGAAGGTGAGAGACAGACAAGAGAAAGGGAAAGAGAGGAAGGCGAGAGACAGACAAGAGAAAGGGAAAGAGAGGAAGGTAAGAGACAAGAGAAAGGAAAGAGGAAGGTGAGAGACAGACAGAAAAGGGAAAGAGAGAGGAAGGTGAGAGACAAGAGAAAGGGAAAGAGAGGAAGGTGAGAGACAAGAGAAAGGGAAAGAGTGGAAGGTGAGAGACAAGAGAAAGGGAAAGAGAGGAAGGTGATACACAAGAAAGGAAAAGAGAGGAAGGTGAGAGACAAGAGAAAGGGAAAGAGTGGAAGGTGAGAGACAAGAGAAAGGGAAAGAGAGGAAGGTGATACACAAGAAGGGGAAAGAGGAAGGTGAGAGACAAGAGAAAGGGAAAGAGAGGAAGGTGAGAGACAAGAGAAAGGGAAAGAGAGGAAGGTGAGAGACAAAGAGAGGGGGAAAGAGGCGAGAGACAGACAAGAGAAAGGAAGAGAGGAAGGTAGAGACAAGGAAAAAAAGAAGAGAGGAAGGTGAGAACAAGAAAGGGAGAAGAAGGAAGGTGAGAGACAAGAGAAAGGGAAAGAGGAAGGTGAGAGACAAGAAAGGGAAAGAGGAAGGTGAGAGACAGAGAAAGGAAGAGAGAGGAAAGTGAGAGACAAGAGAAAGGGAAAGAGAGGAAGGTGAGAGACAGAAGGGGAAGAGAGGAAGGCGAGAGACAGACAAGAGAAAGGGAAAGAGAGGAAGGTAAGAGACAAGGAAAAAAAGAAAGAGAGGAAGGTGAGAGACAAGAGAAAGGGAAAGAGAGGAAGGTGAGAGACAAGAGAAAGGGAAAGAGAGGAAGGTGAGAGACAAGAGAAAGGGAAAGAGAGGAAGGTGAGAGACAAGAGAAAGGGAAAGAGAGGAAGGTGAGAGACAAAGAAGAAAGGGAAGAAGGAAAGTGAGAGAGACAAGAGAAAGGGAAAGAGAGGAAGGTGAGAGACAAGAGAAAGGGAAGGAGAGCAAGGTGAGAGACAAGAGAAAGGAAAAGGAAGGTGAGAGACAAGAAAGGAAAGAGGAAGGTGAGAGACAAGAGAAAGGGAAAGAGAGGAAGGTGAGAGACAAGAGAAAGGAAGAGGGGAAAGGAGGAAATGATAACAGTCGAGAAATGAAAGGGGAGGTTTTGGCTTTAATATCGAGTAGGGAAAAACATGTCTCGGAAATGTTTATAAAAAGCAAGTGGAATTCTGACGATGTGTTTATACGACCGCGAAAAGAGATATCGTGATTATGGTGTTGATAGTG
>BOPN01006646.1:7500-12500 GCA_017312705.2 Penaeus japonicus
AGAGAGAGAGAGAGAGAGAGAGAGAGAGAGAGAGAGAGAGAGAGAGAGAGAGAGAGAGAGAGAGAGAGAGAGAGAGAGAGAGAGAGAGAGAGAGAGAGAGAGAGAGAGAGAGAGAGAGAGAAACAGAGAGAGTGTGGTGTGCGTGAGTGTAAGCGTGCTCACGCGCGCGTATAAACAACACGAGCTAAAGGGAGCGACAGAGAGAAACAGCAAAACCCATAAACACTCTATATGCAACAATCTAGTTTTTAAGAAGCGACGATTACTCAGTTAACAAACAGATTACAGGAATAAACAGCAATCTGCGAGAGGATGAATATACAGCGTAGGAGACACGTGAGGTTCACTTGCACTGGAGACAAAGGTGGATTAAGAAGAGTGTGGGAGTGGACGTGGAGGGAGAGAGGTAGAGGTGGAGTAAGAGAGGTGGAGTGAGAGAGGTAGAGGTGGAGTAAGAGAGGTAGAGGTGGAGTGAGAGAGGTAGAGGAAGAGTAAGAAAGGTGGAGTGAGAGAGGTAGAGGTGGAGTAAGAGAGGTAGAGGTGGAGTGAGTGAGTTGGAATAAGAGAGGTGGAGGTGGAGTGAGAGAAGTGGAGTGAGTGAGCTGGAGTGAGAGGTAGAGGTGGAGTAAGAGAGGTAGAGGTGGAGTAAGAGAGGTAGAGGAGGAGTAAGAAAGGTGGAGTGAGAGATAGAGGTGGAGTGAGTGAGTTGGAATAAGAGAAGTGGAGGTGTATGTGAGAGGTGGAATAAGAGAGTAGAAGTGGAGTAAGAGAGATGGAGTGAGAGAGTTGGACTGAGCAAGGTGGAGTGAGAGAGGTGGAGGTGGAGTGAGAAAGACTCCCGAATTGTTCTGACAATTCTAAATGCAACAATACAAAGTGCTCTTAACACTTCGGTTTGGGTAGCCTGTATAAATATTATTTCCGTATCGCGTGTCCTTCTAGATCATTTTGTAACGTACTTCTCCTTCAAAAAAATCAAAGAAAAGCAAATTGCAGAAGTCAGTCATTAGCAATATTCACTTCTTATGCATATGATCTTTCATGAATTAATCTGATCAAACACTTATCTAATCCGCGACACCTTGTGTACAACAGACACATGTCGATTCGAATTCCATTTTTTTTCTTTCTTTCTTTTTTTTTTTTTTTTTTTTTTTTCTTATTCTTTTTTTATTTGTTTCGCCACTGTATATACGTAGATATTGACCATTGTGATATTGCGGATATTGCTTCTTAAAAAAAAAAAAATAAAATAAAAATATGAATTAATTAAAAAAATGTATTGGAACGTTACGTCATCGAGTCATGACCGCCAAACCAATTACCATTTTTTTTTTTAATTCACGATTTCCCCTTTAATTAATGAGCAAAAACCGCATTTTATCTACTGTAGTGTGTATAATAAATCCTCAATTAATAGTGCAAACGCCAAGGTAATTGTTGGTAATCCAAACTTTTTTTTAGAGTACATGCTTGTTAATTTGGACAGATAATTATACGTGCGTTTCGCCGCTGTTTTTTTTTTTTTTTTTTTTTTTTTTCTTTTTTTTTTTTTTTTTTTCTTTACTAAAGCATCTATGAATACAACGTTTCCTCTGCCGCTGTATATACGTAGATATTGACGATTGTGACATGCGAATATTGCTCCTTTAAAAAATAATAATGATCATAATAATAATAATAATAATAATAATAATAATAATAATAATATAAATTAATTTAAAAAATGTATTGGAACGTGACGTCATCGAGCCATGCCCGCCAAACCAATTACCGTTTTTTTTTAATTCACGATTTCCCCTTTAATTAATGAGCAAAAACCGCATTTTATCTACTGTAGTGTGTATAATAAATCCTCAATTAATAGTGCAAACGCCAAGGTAATTGTTGGTAATCCAAACTTTTTTTTAGAGTACATGCTTGTTAATTTGGACAGATAATTATACGTGTTTTTCGCCGCTCTGTTTTTTTTTTTTTTTTTTTTTTTATCATGAAGTCTAAATCTCCAATAATAGACACATATGGCTGAAACTAATAACAAATCGCCATTACCTATTACAACCAACATATCAATAACCAATAACAATTACACACATATCCACAACCATCCCCCCCCCCACCTTCCATCATAACCACAACACTGACAATCATAACAACAACACAATCAACACATCCAATACCCATACGATCAACATCAACCCAATAGACGCCATTTTTACAATTCTGCAAATCAAACTTTCCGGATTCGAACTCACATAAAAAAGGTCATTGTTCTCTCATCATTTTCCAATTTGCCGATCCCACTTCCAGCCGCGTCTGACCTACACGCCATTAAGCTCAGGTCATTGCGATTCACGGTGAAAATACCGTTGTTGTTTCTTTAACCGAGTAAGAAGGATGTTCTTTTTTTCCTCTCTCTCTTCTGTTTTGTCGTTCACGTTTTCTTTAGACGTATGTTTTTTTTTTCTCTCTCTCTTTATATGTTTTCTTACTGGTTTCTATGTTTTATCTTATATCTTTAAAAAAAAGTAAATATCTTCAGAAATGTTTCTCTCTTCACATCTCTTGCGGTCTTTAATTTTTTTTAAATCATGATATAAAAATATATTCAACCACGACAAACAGAATAGTCAACCAAGACAAATAGAGGAGTATACCCTCAATTCTTCGTCTTCTACATGACTCGAACCTCTACTACTACACCTTACACATCTCTTTGTCTTCTTTTCTTTACTTCCCCCCCCCTCCTCCTCCTCCCTCACCCCCTCCCCTCCCACTCCTCCCTCCTCCTCCCTCCCCCCCTCCTTCCCCTCCACCTCCTCCCTCCCTCCCCCTCCCCCTCCCTCCCCCCTTCCCTCCCTCCATCCCTCCCCCTTCCCTCCCTCCTCCCTCCACCCTCCTCCTCCTAAAGTAATCACCAGGTACAGGTTACTCGACACCTGATCCTCGTCGGAATTAATGGAACACAAAAAGGAAGCTGAGTTCTGAGTCCGTCACGGTTGGACGAACTCATTAAACTATCATCAAACGAAAACCGTTTAATTACATGTGCGACTTCTCAGGCAGACCTCCGAGGAACAGATGTTTCCATAAATAATAAGTACGTGAATATTTATGCATAAGGGAGTACATATACTTCTGTAAGGGAGAGAGAGAGAAAAAAATAATTGAAACGGTAAAATAAAGGAGAGATATAATTGGTCCTCCTAGGCCCAACAATGGCTTAATTCCAGCAGAAGAGAGGCAGGGAGGGAGGAGGAGGGTAGGGTGAAGGGAGGGATGAAGGTAGGGAGGGTAGGAGGACGAAGGGAGGGGGAAGGTAGGACGAAGGGAGGGAGGGGGAGGGTAGGACGAAGGGAGGGTTGAAGGAAGGGAGGGATGAGGGGAAGGAGGGGGAGGGTAGGACGAAAGGAGGGAGGAAGGGAGTGAAGAAGGGAGAGAGGGGCTACAAACCAAGCCCCACATCACGGCCTCTCTCTTAAACAAACCCCGCACGGTGGAGTGACAAAGGGCATTATGTCCCGGCTGGCTACAGGTCACTCCGGGCGCCTTACAACTCAATGTACCGCCTGTCACATCCCCCTCTCCCTCCCCCAACCCCCCCAACCCCCAAATCCGACCCTTCCCATCCCCACCCCTCCCACACCGCACCCCAGGTAATTAATCACTGTGCGCTGAACTCCGAGCTGTAGTCGGCCCGAACTACACGCGCTCTGCACAATCTGCGCTTTTTATCCCCCCCCCTCCCCCCCCCCCGTGGCGTCTGTGATTGTGGGACAGATTTCGCCTTCGTGATCTGTCGCCCCCGCTGGAGTCATGTAATCCAATCAAAAGGGTTTTGGGTCTTTTTAAATGCGCTACCGGTTGGTTGCTTCTGTCGGTTTCCTACTTCTGTGTTGTTGGTTAGCCTGCTTGCCTTTCTTCTTTTCTCTCTCTCTTTCTCTTTATCTTTCTCTCTCTCTCCCTCTTCTTTTCCATCTCCCTCTTCTTCTCCCTCTCCCTCTTCTTTTCCCTCTCCCTCTTCTTCTCCCTTTCCTTCTTCTTCTGCCTCTCCCTCTTCTTCTGCCACTCCCTCTTCTCCCTCCCTCTCCCTTTCATTTTCCCTTTCCCTCTTATTTTCCATCTCCCTTACTTTCTCCATCTCCTCCTCTTCTTACATTCCTTATCCCTCTTCCACGCTCTCATTCTCTCTAGCCTACAAAGAACCGACAAAGAGGGAAGGGGATAACCAAAGAAACGGAAATGACGCAGAGGAAAATCGGGCAAGAAAATGAATAAGTCGAAAAAAAATGAGGATGAAATGAGAAAAAAAAAGATGAGAAAATAAGAAATTCCAGAAAGAGCAAATCGACGAGAAATGACAGTGTTTGAGACAAAGGAAAGAAATTAACTATCGAAGTAAAATTTTGGAGAAAATGTGGTATTAAAAGATGAGTGATATTCTTTTCCTTATGTGATAGATATATAGGTGAGTATGCGAGTAAGTCATCTAGAATCCGAAATTCGGAAAGATCCCAAAACCGAAAAAATACAAAAAATGAATGAATAAATAAAGAGAATAAATAAAAAGAATAAAGCGAATACAGAAAAATAAATAAAAACAATATAAATAGAATAAAATGATGAGCAACGTACACCTCCGAATTCCATCCACCCGCCGACATGTCACGCTCAAGAGGAGCTTAGGGCCCTGAGTGACAACCGGAGAAGAATTTGATTTTGACGGAGGTCCTCCGAGCGCTGGCCGCCACCCCGCCACCCTGCTTGCTGATCGAGCTGCTGTGACGCTGTGAGTCCTGCGTGCGGGATTAACACGACGCCCTATACATCAACGTCCCTCTCTCTCCCGCCGGCTTTGTCCCGGGTCACGCAGCCGACACTGACCTCTATTGACCCCTTCAGTCGAGACCTAAAGCGGACTTGAACTAATGAATCTTCAAATGGCCCGTGACAGGTTCTCAGAAAACGAGAGGACCGCTCTATGTAGGAGAGACTCACGT
>BOPN01006646.1:17500-32500 GCA_017312705.2 Penaeus japonicus
CCTCCCCAGGCCCCTGGCATACCCCCTCCTTTCTCTCTACATGAGGAATGCTTGTATGAATTCGCCTGTGAGGATTTCTAGTTCCTTGGGTGTGATGCTACGGCGCCGTGACCAACAGGATTTATATCCCACACATACCTCTCTGACACACACCTGCTAAGAGTTAGGATATCTCATTCTTTAATTAAAAAGATTGGTTTTATATCGTCTAATCTACATTACGGCACGCTGTATAACAATTCTTAACAATGTTAATCGTTAATCCGTTAATAATAAGATAAAATATTACCAACATGTCAAGAATCTCTTTTATGCTTTCATTCCACATGAATAATTCATAACATGAATACCAAATAAATAAAATACCACTAACAAAGAATAATCGTCCATTGTTATATCGTCTATTCCTCTCATCGAATCCACTGCACTAAAACTTCCACGAATAACAGAAGCATTTACCTCCTGGTCAACTGCTATTTCGAAAGTCGATTCCGCAACATCAGGCAAAAAAACAAACTCGCTAATCTCACTCGCCAACGTGAACGAATCATTTTTACACTCCTGAGCCTGTAAGTCATCTTTGTTTTCCTTCATCATCTCATCACATTCTGCTGTCATATCTTTGTCTCTTTTGCTGCCTGTCTATTTCTGTTTGGCTTTCTTCCCTTTCTCCTTCTTATCCGTTCTTCTTTTTTTCTCTTCTCTCTCTCTCTACCCTTCCTCTTCCCCTTACCCTCCCACTCTCTCTTCCTATCCCTTTCCCTTTCCCCCACCCACTCCCTCTCCCTCTCCCTCTGCCTCTATCTCCCCCATCCCCTTCCTCCTCTCCCCCACCCTCTACCTCTCTCCCTCTGTCTCTCCCATTCTCTCCCTCTCCCCCACCCCCCCCTCTCTCTCTCTCTCTCTCTCTCTCTCTCTCTCTCTCTCTCTCTCTCTCTCTCTCTCTCTCTCTCTCTCTCTCTCTCTCTCTCTCTCTCTCTCCCTCTCCCTCTCCCTCTCCCTCTCTCTCTCTCCCTCTCTCTCTCTCTCTCTCCCTCTCCCTCTCTCCCTCTCCCTCCATTCCCCTACGTTAGCTCAGGTCTTTGTCTTGTGATCATTGCCTAAGAGGTTAGTTATGTGGACCGCAGACTCGGTAAAAAAAACGTATCAACTGTACCATGTAAATCGCTGCAGGCGGTGAGCGGCCGCTGGTGAGCCACCTGCTGCTGCAGAGGTTGCGACCAAACAAAAACAAAAACAAAAGAAAAACAAAACTAGCAAAACAAAAATAAGATTCAAACAGTTACATATACATATATAAAAAATAAATAAACTCAGACAGAACAAAGAACTCTTTTTTTTGTCCATTTTTTTAAAAACTCATATTCAATCCCTCCTTCCACTTCGCCTCCCCCCACACACATCAGTGCCGCTAAATTACCACTTGCGCAATAGTGTACTGGCTTTGTCCATGTCCGACGTGTCTCCATAAGGGTTTCCGGTGGACGCGGATGGGCGCTGGGAGGGGTGGGGGGGAGAGGAGGGAAGAAGGAGGGAGGGAGAGGGGGAGGGGGAGGGAGGGAGGGGGAGGGGGAGAAGGAAGGAAGGGAGGAGGAGGAGGAAGAGAGGGAAGGAAGGAAGGAGGAAGGAGGAGGAAGAGGAGAGGAGGAGAGAAAAAGAAGAGGAGAAGAGAGAAGAAGAGAGAGAGAGAGAGAGAGAGAGAGAGAGAGAGAGAGAGAGAGAGAGAGAGAGAGAGAGAGAGAGAGAGAGAGAGAGAGAGAGAGAGAGAGAGAGAGAGAGAGAGAGAGAGAGAGAGAAAGACAGAGAGACAGAGACACAGAGACAGAGAGACGGAGAGAGGGGGGAGGGGGAGAATAAGAGAAGAGAAGGCGTGCGCCGTGTCTCCCTCAAAACCCACAAGTTTAAGCCAATCTCCGTCTCTCATGATCGTGAAATCCCCAGAAGGACACCGCGACGTCTCCAGGGTCGAGGAGGCCCCACCTGGCGAGATGAGGTGGCAGGGGAGGGAAGGAAGGAGAGGAGAAGGGAGTAATAAAGGAAGGAAGAGGGAAAGGAGGTGATAATGAAAAGGATACGGTAGCAGAAATAACGAAAAGTAGGGAGAGTGAAGAGGAAATGGCGAAAAATGGATTGGATGTTAACGAGAGAAATGAAAGCTTTAGTCAAAAAGCTCCCGCTCCGCTCACTGCATCCCTAAAAAGCGAAAGCGGGTAAAAGGACTCTTAGGGCAGAGTAGCACTGGGTACATAATTATTGTGTTACGAGCAGCGGCGGTGCGGGGGGAGCGTGACGTCACATCCCGTACTGCCGCCGCCTCCGCCCCCGCCCGCCCACAGCGCCCACGCACGAGACCGAATAATCTCCAGCAAGTTCAAAGAGTCCACGTGGCCGCCGCTCGCACATGTATGGCTATCCTCGAGTCGACTCCTTCGTGTACGTGAGTTCCCCAAATGAACAGATAACGAGTCAATTTCCCCCTCTTCCCCAAATGAACACATAACGAGTCAATTTCCCCCTTTTCCCCAAATGAACACATAGCGAGTCAATTTTCCCTTTTCCCCAAATGAACACATAACGAGTCAATTTTCCCTTTTCCCAAATGAACACATAACGAGTCAATTTCACCCTTTTCCCAAATGAACACATAATAGTCAATTCCCTGCAAATGAACACATAACCGAGTCAATTTCCCCATTTCCCCAAATGAACAGATAACGAGTCAATTTCCTCTTTTCCCCAAATGAACACATAACGAGTCAATATCCCCCTTTTCCCCAAATGAACACATAACGAGTCAATTTTCCCTTTTCCTCAAATGAACACATAACGAGTCAATATCCCCCTTTTCCCCAAATGAACACATAACGAGTCAATTTTCCCTTTTCCTCAAATGAACACATAACGAGTCAATTTTCCCTTTTCCCCAAATGAACACATAACGAGTCAATTTCCTCTTTTCCCCAAATGAACACATAACGAGTCAATATCCCCCTTTTCCCCAAATGAACACATAACGAGTCAGACCTCTTTTTCCCCAAATGAACACATAACGAGTCAATATCCCCCTTTTCCCCAAATGAACACATAACGAGTCAATTTTCCCTTTTCCTCAAATGAACACATAACAAAGTCGAATTTTCCTTTTCCCCAAATGAACACATAACGAGTCAATATCCCCCTTTTCCCCAAATGAACACATAACGAGTCAATTTTCCCTTTTCCTCAAACCAAGACACATAACGAGTCAATTTTCCCTTTTTAGATGAACACATAACACAAGGTCAATTTCCTCTTTTCCCCAAATGAACACATAACGAGTCAATATCCCCCTTTTCCCCAAATGAACACATAACGAGTCAATTTCCTCTTTTCCCCAAATGAACACATAACGAGTCAATATCCCCCTTTTCCCACCCAAATGAACCGCGAGTCAATATCCCCCTTTTCCCCCAAATGTAACACATAACGAGTCAATTTCCCCCTTTTCCCCAAATGAACACATAACGAGTCAATTTCCCTTTTTTCCCCAAATGAACACATAACGAGTCAATATCCCCCTTTTCCCCAAATGAACACATAACGAGTCAATTTCCTCTTTTCCCCAAATGAACACATAACGAGTCAATATCCCCCTTTTCCCCAAATGAACACATAACGAGTCAATATCCCCCTTTACAAATGTAACACTTGAGTCAATTTCCCCCTTTTCCCCAAATGAACACATAACGAGTCAATTTCCCTTTTTCCCCAAATGAACACATAACGAGTCAATTCCCCCTTTTCCCCAAATGAACACATAACGAGTCAATTTCCTCTTTTCCCCAAATGAACACATAACGAGTCAATATCCCCCTTTTCCCCAAATGAACACATAACGAGTCAATTTCCTCTTTTCCCCAAATGAACACATAACGAGTCAATATCCCCCTTTTCCCCAAATGAACACATAACGAGTCAATTTTCCCTTTTCCCCAAATGAACACATAACGAGTCAATTTCCTCTTTTCCCCAAATGAACACATAACGAGTCAATATCCCCCTTTTCCCCAAATGAACACATAACGAGTCAATTTCCTCTTTTCCCCAAATGAACACATAACGAGTCAATATCCCCCTTTTCCCCAAATGAACACATAACGAGTCAATTTCCTCTTTTCCTAAATGAACACATAACAGTCAATTTCACTCTTTTCCCCAAATGAACACATATGAGTCAATTTCCCTTTTTTCCCCAAATGAACACATAACGAGTCAATATCCCCTACAAATAGACACATAACAGTCATTCTCATACCACAAATGAACACATAACAGGAAAATATCCCCCTTTTCCCCAAATGAACACATAACGAGTCAATTTCCTCTTTTCCCCAAATGAACACATAACGAGTCAATATCCCCCTTTTCCCCAAATGAGCTTTATAACCGAGTCAATTTTTCCTTTTCCCCAAATGAACACATAACGAGTCAATTTCCTCTTTTCCCCAAATGAACACATAACGAGTCAATATCCCCCTTTTCCCCAAATGAACACATAACGAGTCAATTTCCTCTTTTCCCCAAATGAACACATAACGAGTCAATATCCCCCTTTTCCCCAAATGAACACATAACGAGTCAATTTCCTCTTTTCCCCAAATAGACACATAGCGAGTCAATTTCACTCTCCCAAATGAACACATAACGAGTCAATATCCCCCTTTTCCCCAAATGAACACATAACGAGTCAATTTTCCCTTTTCCCCAAATGAACACATAACGAGTCAATTTCCCTTTTTCCCCAAATGAACACATAACGAGTCAATTTTCCCTTTTCCCCAAATGAACACATAACGAGTCAATTTTCCCTTTTCCTCAAATGAACATATAACAGGTCAATTTCCCCCTTTTCCCCAAATGAACAGATAACGAGTCAATTTCTCCTTTTCCCCAAATGAACACATAACGAGTCAATTTCTCCTTTTCCCCAAATGAACACATAACGAGTCAATTTCCCCTTTTCCTCAAATGTAACACATAACGAGTCAATTTCCCCTTTTCCTCAAATGAACATATAACAGGTCAATTTCCCTTTTTCCCCAAATGAACAGATAACGAGTCAATTTCTCCTTTTCCCCAAATGAACACATAACGAGTCAATTTCTCCTTTTCCCCAAATGAACATATAACGAGTCAATTTCCCCTTTTCCTCAAATGTAACACATAACGAGTCAATTTCTCCTTTTCCCCAAATGAACACATAACGAGTCAATTTCTCCTTTTCCCCAAATGAACACATAACGAGTCAATTTCTCCTTTTCCCCAAATGAACACATAACGAGTCAATTTTCCCTTTTCTCCAAATGAACATATGGAGTCAATTTTCCCTTTTCTCCAAATGAACACACTGCTGGAGTCAATTTTTCCCTTTTCCCCAAATGAACACATAACAGGTCAATTTCACCCTTTTCCCAAATGAACACATAACGAGTCAATCTCCTCTTTTCCCCAAATGAACACATAACGAGTCAATTTCCCCCTTTTCCCCAAATGAACACATAACGAGTCAATTTCACCCTTTTCCCAAATGAACACATAACGAGTCAATCTCCTCTTTTCCCCAAATGAACACATAACGAGTCAATTTCCCCCTTTTCCCCAAATGAACACATAACGAGTCAATTTCCGGCTACAATTGAACACATAACGAGTCAATTTCCTTTTCCCCAAATGAACACATAACGGTCTCAATTTCCCCCCTTTTCCCCCAAATGAACACATAACGAGTCAATTTTTCCCTTTTCCCCAAATGAACACATAACGAGTCAATTTCTCCTTTTCCCCAAATGAACATATAACGAGTCAATTTCCCCTTTTCCTCAAATGAACATATAACAGGTCAATTTCTCCTTTTCCCAAATGAACACATAACGAGTCAATTTCTCCTTTTCCCCAAATGAACACATAACGAGTCAATTTTCCCTTTTCTCCAAATGAACACATAACGAGTCAATTTTCCCTTTTCTCCAAATGAACACATAACGAGTCAATTTTCCCTTTTCCCCAAATGAACACATAACGAGTCAATTTCACCCTTTTCCCAAATGAACACATAACGAGTCAATCTCCTCTTTTCCCCAAATGAACACATAACGAGTCAATTGTTTCCTTTCCCCAAATGAACACATAACGAGTCAATTTCACCCTTTTCCCAAATGAACACATAACGAGTCAATCTCCTCTTTTCCCCAAATGAACACATAACGAGTCAATTTCCCTTTTTCCCCAAATGAACACATAACGAGTCAATTTCCCCTTTTCCCCAAATGAACACATAACGAGTCAATTTCACCCTTTTCCCAAATGAACACATAACGAGTCAATCTCCTCTTTTCCCCAAATGAACACATAACGAGTCAATTTCCCCCTTTTCCCCAAATGAACACATAACGAGTCAATTTCACCCTTTTCCCAAATGAACACATAACGAGTCAATCTCCTCTTTTCCCCAAATGAACACATAACGAGTCAATTTCCCTTTTTCCCCAAATGAACACATAACGAGTCAATCTCCTCTTTTCCCCAAATGAACACATAACGAGTCAATTTCCCCTTTTCCCCAAATGAACACATAACGAGTCAATTTCCCCTTTTCCCCAAATGAACACATAACGAGTCAATCTCCTCTTTTCCCCAAATGAACACATAACGAGTCAATTTCCCCCTTTTCCCCAAATGAACACATAACGAGTCAATTTCACCCTTTTCCCCAAATGAACACATAACGAGTCAATTTCCCCCTTTTCCCCAAATGAACACATAACGAGTCAATTTCACCCTTTTCCCAAATGAACACATAACGAGTCAATTTCCCCCTTTTCCCCAAATGAACACATAACGAGTCAATTTCCCCCTTTTCCCCAAATGAACACATAACGAGTCAATTTCACCCACTCCCAAATGAACACATAACGAGTCAATCTCCTCTTTTCCCCAAATGAACACATAACGAGTCAATTTCCCTTTTTCCCCAAATGAACACATAACGAGTCAATTTCTCCTTTTCCCCAAATGAACACATAACGAGTCAATTTCCCCTTTTCCCCAAATGAACACATAACGAGTCAATCTCCTCTTTTCCCCAAATGAGCTTACACTAACAGTCAATTTCCCCTTTTCCCCAAATGAACACATAACGAGTCAATTTCACCTTAAATGAACATAACGAGTCAATCTCCTCTTTTCCCAAATGAACACATGAGTCAATTTCCCCCTTTTCCCCAAATGAACACATAACGAGTCAATTTCACCCTTTTCCCAAATGAACACATAACGAGTCAATCTCCTCTTTTCCCCAAATGAACACATAACGAGTCAATTTCCCCCTTTTCCCCAAATGAACATATGGTCAATTTCACCCTTTTCCCAAATGTTTCTTAACGAGTCAATTTCCCCCTTTTCCCCAAATGAACACATAACGAGTCAATTTCACCCTTTTCCCCAAATGAACACATAACGAGTCAATTTCACCCTTTTCCCAAATGAACACATAACGAGTCAATCTCCTCTTTTCCCCAAATGAACACATAACGAGTCAATTTCCCCCTTTTCCCCAAATGAACACATAACGAGTCAATTTCACCCTTTTCCCAAATGAACACATAACAGTCATTGCACCCCTTTTCCCAAATGAACACATAACGAGTCAATCTCCTCTTTTCCCCAAATGAACACATAACGAGTCAATTTCCCCCTTTTCCCCAAATGAACACATAACGAGTCAATTTCCCCCTTTTCCCCAAATGAACACATAACGAGTCAATTTCCCATTTTCCCCAAATGAACACATAACGAGTCAATTTCCCATTTTCCCCAAATGAACACATAACGAGTCAATTTCCCATTTTCCCCAAATGAACACATAACGAGTCAATTTCCCCCTTTTCCCCAAATGAACACATAACGAGTCAATTTCCCCTTTTTCCCCAAATGAACACATAACGAGTCAATTTCCCATTTTCCTCAAATGTGACACATAACGAGTCAATTTCCCCTTTTCCCCAAATGAACACATAACGAGTCAATTTCCCCTTTTCCCCAAATTAACACATAACGAGTCAATTTCCCCTTTTTCCCCAAATGTAACACATAACGAGTCAATTTCCCCTTTTCCCCAAATGAACACATAACGAGTCAATTTCCCCTTTTCCCCAAATGAACACATAACGAGTCAATTTCACCTTTTCCCCAAATGAACACATAACGAGTCAATCTCCTCTTTTCCCCAAATGAACACATAACGAGTCAATTTCCCCTTTTCCCCAAATGAACACATAACGAGTCAATTTCCCCTTTTCCCCAAATGAACACATAACGAGTCAATTTTCCCCTTTTCCCCAAATGAACACATAACGAGTCAATTTCCCATTTTCCCCAAATGAACACATAACGAGTCAATTTCCCATTTTCCCCAAATGAACACATAACGAGTCAATTTCCCATTTTCCCCAAATGAACACAAAACAAGTCAATTTCCCCCTTTTCCCCAAATGAACACATAACGAGTCAATTTCCCCCTCTTCCCCAAATGAACACATAACGAGTCAATTTCCCATTTTCCCCAAATGAACACATAACGAGTCAATTTCCCCTTTTCCCCAAATGAACACATAACGAGTCAATTTCCCCCTCTTCCCAAATGAACACATAACGAGTCAATTTCCCCTTTTCCCCAAATGAACACATAACGAGTCAATTTCCCATTTTCCCCAAATAAACACATAACGAGTCAATTTCCCCCTTTTCCCCAAATGAACACATAACGAGTCAATTTTCCCTTTTTCCCCAAATGAACACATAACGAGTCAATTTCCCCTTTTCCCCAAATGAACACATAACGAGTCAATTTCCCCCTTTTCCCCCATTTATCCTACACGACCGAGTTCCTCCATAGGTCACCGTGAATCCACCCGACTTCCAATATCCATGTGGATTTTGGGATTTGCCCGTAACGACCCACATCCACGAGGGACTGTGGTCATCCCACGACGCAAACGGAAGCATCGGGTCACGTGCCTCCCCTTCTGTGGAACCGACATCGTCCGGAACCGCTAACGAGGACATCCTGGAGGGTGGAGGTGGAGGTTTAGAGGGCGAGGATGAGGTTGAGGTTGAGGTTTGGAGGGCGAGGCTGAGGTTGAGGTTGAGGTTGAGGTTGAGGCTGAGGTGTGAGGCAGGGAGTGGAGTTGTAGGAGGAGGTTGGTAGATAGAAAGGACTAGTTTTATCAATTGCAAAATCGAGGTCGTATTATTCGACGGAGAAATAAGGTGAAAAAAAAGAAGCGAAGGAAAACAAATGAGAAGTATAAAAAATAAGAAGAAAAAAATGCAGCAATCACAGTGATCTCCGTTTTCTAAACGAAGGAAATACCATAGTCTCCCCTTAGCTTCCGGGCCATTGTTCCTCCCCGTTGCTGCAATATTCCAAGCGTCTCGGTTCATTCAACGGCATGAGAAATAAAGGAAGAGGGAGAGAAAAATGTGAGGAAGCGGAGGAAGGTGAAGACGGGGAAGATGAATAAGGAAAAAGAGGTGGAGGAGGTGGTTGAAGAGGAGGAGGAAGATGAAAAAGGAGGAGGAAAAGTAGGTGGAGGTGGAGTATGAGGAGGAAAAGGAGGAAGAGGAGGGGGAGGGGGGGAAGAGGAGGAGGAGGAGGAGGAGGAGAGGGGAAGAGGAAGAGAAGGAGGAGGAGGAGGAGGAGGAAAAGGGAAGAGGAGGAGGAGGGGGAGGAGTAGGAAGAGGAGGAGGAGGAAGAGAAGTAGTAGGAGAAAAATAAAAATAAAACATGAAAGGACGATGAAAAAAAAGAAAAGAAGGAAAAGAGAGAAAAAAGAAAAGAAGCAGGAAATAAAGTAGAAAGAGGAAAAAAAATCAAGTAGCAAAAGAGAACACCATAAAGCGTGAATGTTCTCAAGCTGATAAGCTCACAAAGCTTATTATCTCCCTCCGAGTTCCTTCAAGCGAGGAAAGGGAGAACCGATCATGTCATTTCAGCGTTGAAGTGAACACTGAGTGCATTTCATTTCCACCATCACTTTCACTTCACTCAAGTCATTGAGGAAGTGAGAACCGAAATACCACATCGAAGAGAGTGATATGAAGAGAAAGCCATTCATGGCATTAGAAGAAAATAAAATCGACGGTTTTAGCAAATATTCATAGAAAACGCAAATTCTTGGATTTTCATTTTCGATGCGGTTTCATGGGGGGCGGGGGGAGGGAGGGAGGGAGGGAGGGAGGGAGGGAGGGAGAGAGAGAGAGAGAGAGAGAGAGAGAGAGAGTGTTAGAGAGAGAGAAAAAGAGAGTGATTGGGATACAGAAGGAGAAGAGAGAGTGATTGGGAGGGATAGAGAGAGAGAGAGGGAGAAAGAGAGTTAGAGAGAGAGGGAGAAAGAGAGTTAGAGAGAGAAAAAAGAGAGAGTGATCGAGAGAGAGAAAGAGAAAGAGAAAGAAATAAACGCAACGAGAACCAAAAATACCCCACTACCCCAATAACGCGCCATACCATATCCAGCCTACCCCCCCCCCCACATCCTCCTCCTCCCTCTCCCGCCCTAATCCCATACCCGCACCTCAATTACGAAAAGCATTGGCGCCATAACGAGGCAATAATTGACACGGCTTCATTATCCTAATCAGAGCCTAATCCTTATTCATAGATTCATTTCCAATCGGCGTTCGAAAACCTCAATCCCGCTATTCTGAGCAAAATATCCGATCGGATTAAACATCGGGCGAGCGAGGAAAAAACGGATCATACTATAGATCATATTGATATATTATATTATTGATATTATAAAAGGTTGATAAAAATAGCTGCTAAAAGATTGGGGGGGAGGGGGGAGGGGGGTAGGGAGATAAGAATGATATATCGAAAGACGATAAATAAAAAAATAGACATACCACTACACAAATTGGACGAAAAGAAGGAAAAAAAATGACAGAGATAGAAATAAATAGAAAGAGAATTAGAAATCTGGAGAAAGGAAGTGGAAACAATAAATCGGTCGATAATAATGACCTTTCACTCTTAATCATCACTATCTATGACCCAGTAACACACTACCTGTTGACCTTTCCTTTGACAGGAGAAAATCGGACGAAACTTGCCATCCTAGCAACATGATATGGATGTTGCAATATAAGTTGATCATCAAAAATTGCATATCGCATTTCTACTGTGGCAATGATGGTGAAGATACTGATTATAATGATAATGATATTGGTGATGATATTGATTGTGATCATAGCAATAACACCAATAAAAAACACTAACAATAATAATGATAATCTCTAGCACAAGAAATGTAAAAGAAAAAAAGAAAAATCAAAAAGCAAAAGAAACTAAAGAAGGTACCCCTAAGTATTCCCGCCAAAAAGACGACCCAACCGCCGAAACAAAAGAACTCGTATTTGCGTCGTCTGCGAACGAGAAACAACCAGCGGCAGCGAATGAAACGAATGTGAGAGTACGAAACGTGTCTCCAGTATAAAAAAAAATAGATATATATAATTATCGACAGTAAAACTTCCCTGCCAGGCGTGAGATTGCTTTCATGACCAGATGTTATCTTTGTTATTAAAGCATTGTTTCCTGTCGCTGTTATAACGGCGTTGCAAGAAAAAAACACAGGCAAAACTGTGAACAAACTTTCCGTCTTTTCTCTTTTCAATTCTTACACATTTACTTTTTCATTACCATTTACACATCTCCCTTTTCACATCAATATACACATCTCTTTCACATTAATTTACATACCTACTTTCTCACAAGAAAACCGACACACCCGAAAGAATTTACACATTTATTTTTTTCTTCACATAAACAACTATAATACGATAAATACGTTGATGAAAACCCAATTACCCCAATTTCCCACTCTCTCAAAACTCGCTTTCTTTATAATTGCTCTCAAACGACATCGAAACGTGCTTTAAAGAGCCGTGTGAAAGTTATAAAGGTCAAGATATTTCCGAGCTGTTCTCTGGGTCTTCACGTTCGCTTACTCATGAACCCGGAGGTCACGTGACAGATGGATGGCTTGGTCTGGTGTCAATGAGTTTCCCATCTGTAATTATGATGAATTATCTTTATCTAGAAAGTCCCTCTATTTGGTTGGTTATAGTTTTCTTTTTTCTAATTAGGTACAGCAACTTTGTGACTTTAATTCCTAACGAATAGGTTTCCTTGCTCATTCTAAGATACAACTTTCTTCGGCAATGCTTACCTCGTCGGGGAAATTTCTCTCAAAATTAAGCAAAATTTCCTCCAAAGAAACGGAATTCAGAATCCTTGAGTTATCTTCTCCGCCACTCTACTCAATTATCATCATTTTGCAATATTGCTAAACACCCAAATTCTCCCACTGTTTCTTTGAGTCTCGAGAGAACTTGGATGTCAGATCTATCCACCATCTCGGGAATGTCTTCTGGGAACGCGCCTCCTTAAGAATCCCATTACAATTTAAATGCCACATCTCGCCACAAGTTCAAGACAGCATTGTTGCAGCTTATATACATCCTGCATAATATTTTCGAATTTTTACCGAAGTCCAATATAAGTTTGCAGTGATTGTTATAAGTAAGACACTACAGCCTTGTCACGGCGCTTCAAACAAACAGACGGGCAACACACAGACAAAACATGACCTGCCGTCGAACTCACTATCCACGCACAAACGTACGCACCATCGCACATGGGCAGGCAGCCGGGCACACGCACTCAGACCCACCATCATTCTCGTAAAACCATGACGTCATGCACTGCTCTCATCACCAGAGGGCGACATGATCTTCCATTCCTGCATTATGACACTGCAGACGTTTGCATTTATCATGTCAACAATTCTGGACATGACGATTGCATGATCGTAAAAATACTGTTGTTAATCTAAAAATAAAACAAGCTGTTTCATTAGGTGAACAAAAACATGTCATGTCTCCATAAACGTATGCTAATTTTAATGACATAACTTATTTCAATATACTTCCGAACAGTCTGCTAGCCTGAATCCCCATCGCAAAATATATCAAAGCGTGAGATAAAATTCAAACGAGGCCTCGCACGCCCTCCCGCCGGCCACGAGACAGCTAGCAGATGGTCCTCCGTTCCCTCTGACAGGTGGCAAGACCCGGGCTGTTGTACCAGGGGTCTATATAGGAGAATGACCGCAATATCTAAATGACCGCCATCTCCTCCCTCTCTCAGCGCCGCGGAATCCCTTAGCGGGGCAAGCGGACCCGGCGCGGCCCTTATAGTCCTCCACGAGACGAACGACCCGATTCCTCACTCCTCCCGAGATGTGGATCGAGCACGACACGACCCGACGACTCGGCTTCTTCCGGCACTCGTGAGCCATGGGGGCATTAAAGCCTATTGAGAGTGACATCATATAAGGACGACCTCTTACTCTCTGCTCCCTCGGCGTCCCTCTCTCCAGGACTCCTTGATTCGGATCCCAAGACGTCCTCCTCCCCCCCCCTCCCCCAAGGCATCTTGAAGGCGGAGTCGCCGCGAGAGCGAAGGGCGAGATAAACCATGACAAGTTGCAGCCATAACGACCTGTGGGCGGGCGGGCGACCAGCCACCAAGGAGGCCGAGTTTAAAAATACCAAGTGACGACCAAGAGGACCCGACGACCAAGAGGAACCACACGCGATGGGCCAAGGATGTTGCAAGAACACTTGCTTCTTCTTCCAAGATGTACGCGAAGTGGCGTTTCAGTGGAGCGGAGAGATGGATGTG
Source organism: Penaeus japonicus (assembly GCA_017312705.2). Taxonomy (NCBI): domain Eukaryota; kingdom Metazoa; phylum Arthropoda; class Malacostraca; order Decapoda; family Penaeidae; genus Penaeus; species Penaeus japonicus. The sequence continues at coordinate 31,284 of BOPN01006646.1, forward strand.
GAAATACTTGTAGGGTTTACTGTCGGGTGGGGGCGGTTAGAGAGGTGGAGGGAGGGGGGGGGGCGCCCATATACATAATTCATCCCTCCCCCAGGAAGACCCAGGTTCGGGTGGGCTGAGTAAGGGTGGGGAGGGCGCGGGAGGGGAGGAGAGGATGGGAGGCGGGAGGTGCACAAACCCTTCCCCAACCCTACCGCCCGCTGGCTTGCGTTTGTGTCTTAATGTGAAAATTATTGAAATGCCATCATGTACTAATTCACAAATTCTCGTCGGGGATAATTTCTCCGCGTAGAACACGGGTCGGGAAAGTGTTATTCCGTCCGTACATCACCCAGGTTCGCGTCCGTCGGGAAAGAGAGGCTGGACCCTACAACCGCCAATCGTCGTATGGTTAAGTTACCTTTCGACCCTGATACATAACGTGAAAACTACACCAACACCTGTCCGCTCTCGGCTTTCCTCGCCCGGGAGTTCCCTTTTCACACGCACGGATTGAAGGGGAGAAGGGGACGAAATCGAGGGCGAAAGAGGGAGAAAGGGAATAGGAGAGAGATAAGGGTAGGGAGAAGGAGAGTGATAGAAGGAAGGAGGGAGGGAGGGAAGGAGGGATGGTGGGAGGGAGGGAAAAAGAGAGAGAGAGAGAGAGAGAGAGAGAGAGAGAGAGAGAGAGAGAGAGAGAGAGAGAGAGAGAGAGAGAGAGAAAGCGAGAAAGAGAGAGAAAGAGAGGGGAGGGTGTAGATACACAAACCCCAAGACACATCCCCATCCCCATCCCCAACCCCCAAGACTCCCCCCCCCGCCCCCCTCCCGTCTATCCTCAAGCCATAGCGACTCCCAGTGCCTTGAGCCCAGTCCTCCCACCTAACAACAGGCATTCGTCCATGGGATATAGAACCCTTTTTTTGGTCCCAAGAGCCAAACAATGCGGATGATGCGATGAAATTTCAGGAAGACATCTGAGGCGACGCAGCCGGGGTCCCGAGACGGAGGAAAAAAGGCTTAAGACTACTTTGATGAAGACTACTTTCGTTGTGGATTATTAAAGTCTTTTTTGTTATGTCTACCTGTCTTATTCTATACGTTCAGTTAACGTCAAAATTAACTTCTTTTTTTTTATTAATCTGTCGATAGAAAATTATGTTTATAATTATAGCTATACATTTTTCATGACTACATGAATCCGTTTGTATATACATTTTCTTTTAGTGCTTCATGCA
>BOPN01006646.1:45000-50000 GCA_017312705.2 Penaeus japonicus
ACGGAAGACAAAGCAATACATCATAAAACAATAAAAAACATCAACTTGAGAGGGAGACACAAGCGGCCAGTACAGCAAATGCAATCGGATATATAAAAAACTAGTCCATAACGGAGTTTTTTTTTCTACTTCCTACACGGTATTAGAAATAATGCCACGGAATAATAACGGTCAAGATAAGCGCCAGGAGTATCTTTCATTGACTGCAAATGCTACCATGCACCAGTTCAAATGCACACCTATACAATTACGAATCTCCATGTGACCTCTTACGCGGTAAGGAGATCAAACGTAGAAATAAAATCGCTTGGCAAATTTGTAGATTTGCGTACGTACACATGTATGAGGCGGCGCCGTGACGGTCCACGCTACATGCGCTCGAGATCGCATCAGGAGGCAACAAAGACCCTGTGACAGGAAGCAGGTTGCGGTGTCCCCGGCCGACGGATCCCGCAAGAAAAGACGAGATACACACACCGTGCACGTAGCGCTAATGCCTGCCCCGGAGGCTTGCGTCCTGGCTAATCGTGGCGGCTGAATGACGCCATTATCCTCAACATTTACGCGGTTCCCCACTTTCTTGCGCACATGGAGGGCGGGGGGGGGGGGGGTCTTTAAAGCAACAGTTGGGTTAAAGAAAAGACCTTAAATTGCACTAGCACCGAGCTTAAGTCGGAGGTAAGTTGAGGTCATGCATTGCATGACGTGGAAAGACCATCTGCTCGCGAGGTGCAAAAACTGTTTCCTGTAGCCTCGCAGCAGGATAGCCCGGGGGGAGGGGGAGGGGGGAGGGGGGAGATTCCAAGTTGTCTAAATAAACGTTTCCAAGTCACGGAGATGCTAAAATAACAACAATAATAACAGGAAAGCGGAGGACACACCACAACAGGATGATAAGCTTAAGTGCATCCTCCCTACATCTTACGAACAGGCAGAGGAAGTCGCCGCTTCGAATACTAATGGAAGGGCAAGACGGTGGTAATGGCGGCCTGTGCGGTGTCGGCGAAGGCAGTGGCAATGTCGTCCACCGAAGTCCATTACGGTCACGTCGGGAAAAAGTCTAGCGTTGGGAGAGGTTCTTGCATCATTACAGGGTCTGCTTGACACTAACCAAACCCACGGCAACCGCTGAAAAAGCCCTGTCCTACTTAAATGAGGAGCTTTGTTATTCCGCCTTCGGGAGGTGTGAATTACCTTCCTACGCTTGCAAAGATGACCACCAGCTGGAGCTTCATTCAAGATAGAGACACGTCCTAAGTAGCTCATATAAGTAGGTGCGTTTCTCCACGTGATAGGGCGCTAGTCTTAGGCGCACCCCATCCCCACCCCACCCCCATCCCCCTCCTCCTTCCACTCGCTGGCGGCCGGAAAACTCATCAGTAAAAAGCATTCATTATTAGATCATTCTGACCTTTTTATGCCCAGAACCCCTAACCTCTCAGCAGTGAGAGTGAACAGTTACAGGCAACCGTAAGAAGAAGAAGAAAAGAGAGAGAGAGAGAGAGAGAGAGAGAGAGAGAGAGAGAGAGAGAGAGAGAGAGAGAGAGAGAGAGAGAGAGAGAGAGAGAGAGAGAGAGAGAGAGAGAGAGAGAGAGAGAGAGAGAGAGAGAGAGAGAGAGAGAGAGAGAGAAAGAGAGTGAGAGAGAGTGAGAGAGAGAGAGAGAGAGAGAGAGAGAGAGAGAGAGAGAGAGAGAGAGAGAGAGAGAGAGAGAGAGAGAGAGAGAGAGAGAGAGAGAGAGAGAGAGAGAGAGAGAGAGAGAGAGAGAGAGAGAGAGAGAGAGAGAGAGAGAGAGAAAGAGAGAGAGAGAGAAAGAAAAAAGAGAGAAAGAGAGAGAGAAAGACAGACAGAGAGAGAGAAAGAGAGGTAGAAAGAAAAACACATTTACCTTTCATTTTTCAAGATTCCAATCCAACGCCCGACATTCGCATACAACCCTCGCCAACCTATCCGTCATCCCTCGAACGTCTTCGTCCTCAGCCTCTCCTTCTCACCACATGCTTAGGCGTAAATAATGACCGCCTTTATCCACTCTCCCCCCCCCCCAACCCTCCCTTCCTACCCCCACTCTTCCCCCACCCCCCACCCCCACCTTTTCAACATCAACAACAGAAGCTGACCTGTGTGTCAACACTAAGGGGTCGCGCGCCCTTTAAATACACTCCCAAGGTGACGACCTTCCCGACGTCCCTTCTTCCTCTGAGACATTTTTTGGGTCCTTGTAAGATGATCGGGCGGAGGAGGAAGAGGAGAGGGGATGGAGAGGGACAGGTGGTGATGGTCGAGGGAGAGGAAGGAGGAGAAAGGGAAGTAGAGGAAGAAGAGGAAGAGAGAGGGAAGAGAAAGGAAGATAGAAGGAAGAGGAGAAAGAGGAAGTATTTCGTATTGCCACTATCGATACTAATGATTGTGATGAGGGATAAAAAAAGAAGAAGAATGCGAAGAGGAGGAAGAACAAGAAAAAAAAGTAAAAAAAATCGAAGAGAAAAGAGAAAAAAAAAAAAAAAACCCAACACACACAGACAAAGATGAGAAAACCCGCCGTACACAACACAACAGAAAGAACAGTAAGGAGAAGGAAACGCAGTGAGGTGGCACGTTAATAAAGCTAATCTAGAATCCCTAGAATCCCGCGTCTGTCGGGCAACTGAGACCCGACAAAACAGTGACCCAGTAATCCGGCCAGGCTAGACAGGGACGCTAGTGCAACACGAGTGCAACGTGAGACAAAGACGTCGTGAGCGATTTAATAAGAGAGGGCTGGCTATTACTCTCCGTCTCTATTTTTTTTTTTTTTTAACGTTACGCGATCGGTATCACTTTTTTTTTTTTTTTGGGTGGGGGTGGGGGGGTCGTATCTGTATTTATATTGGTCGGATTTGAAATGTCTTTTGGTCTTTAGGTAGATGAAAGGGTATTTTGTTTATTTTTTTTATTTTTATCTTTTTGCAATTCTATTCCTAGGGCAAAAGTTGGTTAAAAAAAATATGGAACGTGTAGGGGTATGGGCATAATGATGACAGGATAAAATGCAATGCTATCAATATCCATCAGTTAGAATCAACACAAATCATCTATATCACATCCATTAGATAAATACGCAAGAAAAGAGACAAATCAAGGAGAACCTCTCATACAGAATGCCCGAATAAATCTCTTTATAAAACACATTTCGAAGCATCGGGCGAGTCGGTTCAATAATTTTGGTTCAGCGGAATGTCGGTTTTTCGGTGGTGGTTAAAAGTCAAGGGTGGAGGACCTAGCGCGCGGTCCACTTGCCAGACCCTAGTAACATCATCTGAGGGACCCAGGGGGGTTACTGGGGGGTGGGGGGAGGGCTCCGTCACACGAACGACAGGTAAGACACACGTCGGAAGGTATTTGGTATCACCCAAACTTCAGCCTGTGTGATACCTGAGACGTGGGGAATGTAAAGGTTTGGTTGAATTATTGCAGCGTTTTTTTTTTTTCTTTATCTAACCAAAAGAAGGTCAAGTGACGTCATGTTTTCATCGAACCCTTGAATACGGTATGTGTTCAGGAGGAAGAAGCGAGTTATGGAAGAACCTTAAAATAGTCACCCCTTGTGCGGATACTTGGCTCTCAAGTACTCAGGTTCTGGAGAGGTTTACATGCTTTTTTTAAATTTTTGCTGTAAAAAAAAGATACAAAATAAAGATACCGAAACAGAAAAAAAACACAAAAAGATAAAAAACAACCAACAACCCAAACCACAAGCCCAATTAGAAAAGACTAATACATCACACTCTCCCATCTCCCAAAGGCCAAAAACGCTGTCCCGTTGCATCACTCGCAGACAGTAATTACAAACCCGGCGAAGGAGGAGTTAAGCCTACAGGAACCCCAACACGAGACACGAACGGCACCACGCACATGGACACGCCTCTGGAGGTTCACACATCCCGTTTGGCCTAATCCTTGTCATAACTCCTCCATCAGGGCAGCCTCAATCCGTCATATGCCGTGAGGAAGATATACGTCACCTCTACTCATGGACTCACGGCGATGAGTCCATGCGTGACCACGACAGTACCTTTTCTCTAATATTAGGTCCGCCTTACGTAAGCGCCGGTGGGGGGTGAGGGGATGGAGAAGGGGTGAGGGATGGGGGTGGAGAAGGGGTAGGGAAAAGGGAGATATCATCATAAATGGGGAGGAACCGCCTTCGAATGTTACGTAACTGCCATGTGGCTGGGCACGGCGAATAACTCGTAAGTTATAGTGGAACATGTTATAGTTACGGATCTTAATTTGGGGCAATCTGTGGGAGATGAGAAACGGGTGGGAGGGAAGGAGGGAAGGAGGGAAGGTGGAGGGAGAGGGTACAGATAATTAAATCATCTATAAAAGGAAGGGAGAAAAGAAGAAGGAAGCTAAAACAACAAGGACACGCAGATGGGGAGGGGGGGGGGGGGGGGGGGGGGGGGGGGGGGGGGGGGGGGGGGGGGAGTAGGAATCTACTACGCCACATATGCCCCACGACCAAAGAACAACATCCAGAGAGGTAAGGCAAGGGCATCGCGTGGGTACAAATTCCAGTTCGCGATGCAAGCAAGATCCACAAAGATGCAATCGAGCACGGACCTCGCATTCCCATATGGACATAGCACTTACGAAACAGATGTGCTTCGCCTCCGGGAATGTATGTCACTAGCATCAGCCGAGGGGGAGAGGGAGGGAGGGAGGCGGGGGGTGAGGGAGAGAGGAGGGAGGAAGACGGGAGGGGGTGAGGGGGGAATCGCATAGTTTGTATCAAGGGAAGGAGGAGAGGAGGATGGGAGTGGGGGAGGGGAGGGGGGAGAAAAAGAGAGAGAGAGGAAAAAGAAGAGAGAGAGAGGAAAAAGAAGATAAAGAAAGAGAGAGAGAGGAAAAAGAGAAAGAAAGAAAGAGAGAGGAAAAAGAAGAGAGAGAGAGAGAGAGAGGAAAAAGAAGAGAGAAAGAAAGGGAGAGAGAAAAAAAGAGAACGAAAGTGAGAGAGAGG
>BOPN01006646.1:57500-60000 GCA_017312705.2 Penaeus japonicus
CACCTGTCGACATCTGCCCACTTCATTCTCGGGTTTTTTTTCTATTCAAGGATATCGTCTTTTATTCAATTATCATTCTTACACTGTGACATCTATCATCGTTATGCAAATCCTCTCTAAGATGAACTCTATATATGAAAAGATCGAATGATAAGCGTTTTAATATTACTGTTGATCGAATATTAATCATCAATCGAATTTCAAAGTCACATCGCCCTCCTTCTCTTCCCATTCACCATTATGGCCCATTAGAATTCAGTCCTTTTCTAATTGGGGCATTAGTGAGTCTCCCTAAAGGCTCTATTCCAAATAGATTCCATTTATCAGTAATTACACTGTTTATTTCTAGAGTCGAATACAGTTCGCCTTTCATTTGTGGTCGAGACGTTACCGTTGAGTTGTTATCAACGTTACGGAAAGTTTGATTTTAGAATACATTATAGATTATGATGATGTGCTATTTATCATCTATAATACATTTTGGCTTTATATAATCAGAGTAATCATCACCACAACCACTACCATACGATAAGATCACCATCAGGTATTAAAAGCCACCTTGATTTCGTTATTGCATTTACATACCCCCCCCCCCCTTGCTCCCGTCTCTCCTACTCCCCCCCTCCTCCCACGACAGAATAAACAACAGTGTTCGAATAAAGCCAACACAACGAGAATGCAACTCAACAATAAACGCCATTTATCTAGACGTGTACGAGTACTCTTCGCGCTGCCCATCAGGCGGGGAGAGACACAGCACCTCACAATACTAACCACAGACGCCAATGAGCTCCTGATTACCCATAACCACCCTCATTTCCGCCTAATCTAGCGTCCCATCAGACTATTACGAGACCCCGAGACTGCGGGTACAACACGGCATCATTAGTGTCCGCAGTGGTCATCACAACCTGCAGGGGCGTGACCATAAACCACCGTAATGGTTGCCTTAGATGTCTCGCTAATCTGTAATCACCTTCAGAGCCGATGTGAGATTGCGATCAGGACGTTCTCGGGGGGCTCACCTAACATGACCTTATCTCATTCTTATTGACCTCGTGCAGAGAAACGATCCATCGACATGGTATTTGGAAAAAAAAGGAAATTTGGTGGACCTACGACTGCAAGCGCAACCTTCTAAACGTCTTTGTTCATTAAATCATAACTCGATTCGATAATCAACCACCAAAATCCACGAGAAGAAAGTATATACATGCAACCAGTGTGAGTTGCAAGAGAGATAAACAAGGGAGGGGGAAGGGGTGGGGTGGGGGGGGAGACGGGTTCGTCCACCACCTGCTGCATTGGATTCACTTCATTCTTCAACTTTCCTTTTTATACTCAGTAGAAAAACTAGCCAGCGTAGAATCTGCGTCTATTGTGTTTGCTTTGTGCTTGCTTGCCAACACGTTTTTCTGCTTGCCTGGTTATCTGGCTGCTGGTCCCGTTTGTCCGTCTCTCTCTCTTTCTTTCTCTCTCTCTCTCGCTCTTCATATTCCCCTCTCTCTTCTTCTTCTTCTTCTTCTTCTTCTTCTTCTTCTTCTTCTTCTTCTTACTTCTTATTCTTCCTCCTCCTCTCCTTCTCTCTCCCTATCCTCCCTCCTTCCTCTCTTCCCTCTCTCTCACTCTCTCTCTCACTCTCTCTCCCCCTCTCTCTCTCTCACTCTCCCTCTCCCACTCTCTCCTTCTCTCACAAGAGCAACATCTCCACCACTATTGCAGCAAAATTGCACACTTGTTCTGTCACGTCACTCTTTCCCAACCATCAACCTTGTCCTGTGTGATCATATGCGTTAAATCTCGTGACTTCTTGCACACACCATTTCACTCGCTCCTCGTCGACTGCATTATGCAATCAGTTCTAACTTGCAACTATCACGGATTCATGTGACTTGAACTAAAATGACGCCTTGCCTTGGAAATGCCCTTCAGATGCATGTCTATTTCTTTGAAAAATATTATTTTTTTGGTTCATATGATTTCAGTTTAGTCTGATTTTTTTTTTCTTTTTCTTTAAAAAATATGCGTAGAATGTGCGAGAATGACTTAAGGTCGTGCTCACACAATAATAAATCTTGATAAAAACAGTGACCATAATAATAACAATAATAACAACGATGATGATTGTTGATGATGATATAATGATGATGATGATGATGATGATGATGATGATAAAGATAATGATAATGATGATGATGATAATAATCACAATAACAATAACAATAATGACAACAATAAAAATAATAGGACGAAGAATAAAAATAAAAGAATAATGATAACGATAAAAAAAAATATACAGTCCAGAGAAAACAAACACTAGACCACGGATTTACATACCAACATCAAGCCCTAAGTCACACCCCGTATCACAATAATTTGAACAAATCAAAGAAATCCAAAGCAGGGAATGCGTCACCTCAGAGGCGTATTTCACGACCCGTGAAATACGCATGGTGTCGGGATTTCCGGTCTAACCTTTTGGTTTTTATTTTCTATTTTT
>BOPN01006646.1:70000-73103 GCA_017312705.2 Penaeus japonicus
CATTATGCATGGATGGGAAATAGGCTCATCAAACACCATCGGAACAGCCTGATGATCGGTCTTGTTTCGCCCTTTAAACCCGTCCTGTAGCCTGCTTGGTACTGTGGCCTGCTTGGTAATGTGGCCTGTTTGGTGCTGTGGCCTGTTTGGTGCTGTGGCCTGTTCGGTGATGTGGCCTGTTTGGTAATGTGGCCTGTTCGGTGATGTGGCCTGTTTGGTAATGTGGCCTGCTTGATGTTGTGGCCTGTTTGGTGCTGTGGCCTGCTTGGTGCTGTGGCCTGCTTTGTGCTGCAGCCTGCTTGGTGATGCAACCTGCTTCACGTCTACCTTGCTGTATATAAATGTCTGTATCAACCATGTGAAGTATATCATAGTTTACAGATCTATTGTAGTATTTATAATATTTTCATATAATACTTTATTTGACAAATCTGACAAGCAAGGGACAGGCGTTCAAAAAGTGTGCTTGCGTTTAAAGTGTGCTTGCGTTTACATTCAAACGCACTTCCTCCCTTTGGACACAAAAGCAAAACCACTGAACGAGTCAACATTTCGAAACAAGTCCGAGTGTTCTCTTTATGTAACACTCAGAGCATATTTGCGGTCAGTCAGACCAAGGGCGCCGCGAGACAGGATGGATTAGCGCTGGAGGACGACATCGTCAGAGGCGGAGGTTCGACGTCGAGGGTCACTGTTCTTCGAGGACGAGCTTAACATAGGATGGGGTGGGTGGGGGGGGAGTTGAGGAGCTGCTTGACTTTTGTGCTTCCTTCTCTTGGTCACTATAATGATGATAATTGTAATTATGATGCTGATGATGTCCAATAGGAATTCAAAATTATTATTATCATCATTATTATTATTACTAGTATTATTATCATCATTATTATTATTATAAGTATTATTCTGATTATTATCATCTTTATTATTATTATTATTATTATTATTATTATTATCATTACTGTTATTACTATCATTATCATGATTATCATCATTATCTTTATTATTATCAATATCATGATTATCATCATTATCACTACTATTATCATCACCATCAGGATTATCGGAATCAAAATCAATAGTGCTCATAGTTCTACTAACACTACTACCCCCCCCCCCCCCCCCCCCCCCCCCCCCGTTACAACATACCTAGCATATACAACACACGCGGATAATCACAGGACATGTTCGGCTGTATCGCCCCTTACGTAAAAATCCTCTCTCCTTATGTGGAAATGTCTAGAAAAAGTTCTCCAAATATCCAAAATGTCCACCATCAATCACGTTGAAGTGAACGGCTTCTATTCCATTCACAACCGAGACACGCATGTCAATCTAAGGTTAGTGGAGATTGATGGACTGAGATGAATAGGAGAGAGAGCGGCGACACTTCATTCATTTATCATACGAAATACTCTTTTGATTCTATCATTTAAGATTCTTTCATTAATCAAAGATACCCAAAATGAATTCAAAGATTAACTTGCGCTTATCAAAGTTACCAAAGACAAATTCAAAAAATAATTATGGCTTAAAGTTACATTGTCTGTCAAAAAAAAACAAAAAACGTAATGATGACATAACACCATCTCCTAAAACAATGGTGACGTCACCACCATGAAGAAAGGGGCGAAGGAGGATGTTCCCACGAGGTCAGACCAGGTCACCTCCCGCCCACGAAGGTCATGTTACCCTCCTGAAGAAGAGATTCGCCTTCCGCTCCCACAATGCGATGCGAGGGGGGCGGTGAGAGGGGAAGGGAGGGGAGGGGGGGGGACTTCCCTCTTTTATTTACGATTAAGCCTTTCGTTACGACTGCATAAGCGATCTAATAAAATAATTGGAGTTGCTATCACGCAATTACAAGGCGATCGAGTTGCACGTTCTTTATCGCAATTGCACAGGAACAGACTCGAAGCTGATCTGCACTCACGAGATACGGTCAGCACGCCTCCTCTCTCTCTCCAAACCACACGTACCTGAAATATAAATAGTTTATCAGTTTCTAACTTTACACAGGTCAGAAGTACAGTTTAACATTATAATACGTATATTATATGGTATTATATATATTATATATTATGTTTATATATATATATATGGCGGGGAAATATTGAGAGAAATGTATGTGTGGATATGCATATGTATATATATATATATAAATATATATATATATGTGTGTGTGTGTGTGTGTGTGTGTGTGTGTGTGTGTGTGTGTGTGTGTGTGTGTGTGTGTGTGTGTGTGTGTGTGTGTGTGTGTGTGTGCATACACATACACTGTATATCTATATACTTAAAAATATACTTGTGTATCTATATGCCAGTATATCTTTTCTTTTCTCACACACACAAAGACGTATAGATAAAGCTACATACATACAAACAGACACATACAATTGAGACAGCAAAGCCGCCTCACCCAAGAGTTGACAAATTACCCTTAACTACCGCCGTCATAAGTCCATCAAACGCCACTTCCCCTCCCTTTTCTTTCGCCCTCGCTCCCTCCTCCCCCTTTTCTCCTTCTTCCTCCCCCCCTTTCCCCTTCTTTCGCCCTCGCTCCTTCCTGCCCCTTTTCCCCTTCTTCCTCTCCCCTTTTCCCCTCTTCTTCCTCCTCCCCCTTTTCTCCTTCTTCCATCTCCCCCTTTCCCCTTCTTCCTCCTCACCCTTTCGCCTCTTCCTCCACGACCCCCTCTCTCTCCTTCTTTCCTCATCCTTACCCTCTTCTCCCTTTCTCCCCCTCCCGCTTCTTCCGCCTTATATGCCTTCTCCTTTCCCCCTCTCTCTTATTTATATACCTTCCTCTTCCCCATTTCTCCCCCATTTTCTTCTTCCTATTCCCCTCTTCCCCCTTTCTCCCCCATCTTCCTCCTATTCCCCTCTTCCCCCTTTCTTCCTCTACTCCCCCCTTCCCTTTGGGACGCCTGAGGGGATGTCCTCTATAATCACCAACACATTATGACTGTCATTCTACAACGGCGGTGGTTAAAAGGAGGAGGAGAAGGAGGAGGAGGAGGAGGAGGAGGAGGAGGAGGAGGAGGAGGAGGAAGAGGAGGAGGAGGAGGAGGAGGAGGAGGAGGAGGAGGAGGAGGAGGAGGAGGAG
>BOPN01006647.1:0-2500 GCA_017312705.2 Penaeus japonicus
TATATATATATATATATATATATATATATATAAGTCTGTATATCAATTTTATACACACAGATGTTTTTGATCATGAACTAATCTTTATAAGAGACAACAATTTAACCATAATTTAAACACATCAACAGGGTTTTACATAATCTAAACATCTTTTAGAGAATTTAGCTAGAGAAATAAATCATATAAATAAAACTGACTGAACTAAGTCGAAAAGATATTAAAATAATATCTTATAAGTTGAATAAAAAAAAAAATGTTTGATGTTTGATATCCCTCCATCTACAATAATTTCTCAAACACATTCCAGAGACTTTAATTACAATGTGATCTGATATTAATCATAATCAATATGTTCTTTACGATCTAGAATACCATTTCATCAAATTTTTTCTAACATTTATTTCCTTCTAACCCATTAAATGAGGGTAATTGAGCTGGCGCACAAGTCATCTAACAGGTTTTTCTAATGCGTATCAAAGACTGTCTCAGAGTATGTTCTAAATGCCCTATGTGAGTAGTATGGTCACATATTAGGAAACATCTCTTCTGGTTGGAAAAACAGGAGGGTCAGGGCACAATGCATTATCTTTTTTTTTTTTTACAATATTGGGATATACATATTAGGTTATTGATTGACTTTATGTGTATTGTGATGTACTGATATAACGGTAATTCCTTCATATGTGATTGCCATGGTGGAAAGATAGCATTAAAAAGTACTGTTGCGTAGGCAGTGGAAAGATTTTTTTTTCTACATTGTGATAACACCAAAAGCATAAAAAATACACACTTATTTGTGCAAATTGAGTTTATTATAATAAAAAATGTCCCAAACCAATTATCATTCCAAATAATTGTTAAGGATAAATATATTCCACTAGTCTTAATCTTAATATATGTGAAAGACACAACACACACCTTACTACAGGATTACCTTAACCAAGTGTTGGAATGTGCTTCAGGAAAGAATATGCAAATACATATCAAGGTGCATGGCATTAACCCATTAGCAGCAGATGGCATGATTTGCTGCAAAGGCAGAGTCGGTCATAGACGCAGATGGCACCGTGCCAGACAATGTAAACCAGCCATCCTACTGCACAAATATTTATTTAATACCGCGACCAATGGGTTAAAATTCAAATTTTATAGATTGCTCAAATGAGCAAGAACCCTGAAAACAGATAATGACCCCAAACAGACCCTAACAGATTCACCTCTGAGGTGGCTCTATAAGGAGTGGTTATCATTGAAGATATGAAAATGTTCTATGTGTTTTACATGCATTTGCAGCATCTCCGAAAAGACTTACTCTGCATAACAACAACCTTCATGTGAACTATTTGTGAATATGTTACCCCACTATGGCCTTAATCCATCATAAACTTTTTAAAATATCAAATCAGAAAAATTACAGAAAATAGTTTGTGCTGTATACTTGGATCAAACTACACTTCATATGGCAATGTTTTAAATCAATAGAACATCTCCACACAAGGTCAGAGAAAGTTTTGAACAGGAAAGATTGCAAATAACATCGCAACATTCATGAAACATTACAATCTTCTTCCAGATTTCCTTCAGTCTTGGACAGAAATGCTAAAATCTGTCAACCAAAATGTAAAACAACCAGATACATGTCAACTGTACCTAATAGAACTTAAATATACTTTAATAATCATGCTATAAAGTGACAGTTTTTATCTATTTAACAATAAATTCTTTTTATTTTTTTAGAACTACTATTATGATCTATTATGCTCTTACTCTTTCTCATTCACTCATTTTCCTCCTCTCATGCTCTTATGCTTTCATGCTCATGCTCTTCCTCCTAAAACTAGGAGCAAGAAATGGCAGCATCCACCATCCTTGTTAAAAGTGTTATATCTGGAAAGTGTTCAGTGATTCACCACAAATTATAGACCAACCGTTTCTTTGAGATGTTTAGAAAGTACATATAAATATCAAAATTTATGACATAAAACTATACTTAGATATGTACTTGTTTAAAACTGGGATATATAGACTATATATAGGTGCCTTAACTTATTGTGGACGGGTGTCTTGACATACATGATGCAGTAGCTTTGGCTTGAAGATGGGTGATATGACATACACAACATTTGGGGATTTTGGATCACTGTGCTATTTTATTGTGCTATGAATAAGAAGTGTTGATGATAATCACAGTCATAATTACTATAATTACCATAATATTAAGCAAACCTAACCTCCAAAACCTAGATGGCACCACTTTCTTCTATCACCAGCAGGAGAAAGAGCCTTGAATTGCACCCATTCACAGTCTCTAGCAAGCAATATCTTTATAGAGCGATGGCACAAAGCAAGTTACCGACCTCTAGCTCTAAAGTACTGCCAATGAACACTGTACAGGCAGAACAAGAAGAGGAAGGTGACTCAAACCATGCCCGGTATCTAAAATGTGCCCCTGTGCCAGTAGGGATGTCTCTTACTCTGGCACTCACAGTCATAAGCACAG
>BOPN01006647.1:15000-20000 GCA_017312705.2 Penaeus japonicus
GGAATCACTAGGCTCAGTCGTATTAGACGGACAGACCTCCAGATCCTCTTCAAGCTGTTACTGAAGCATGCAAGAGCTTTTGGGGTTGACACACGTGCACGGATGTTCTTCAGCTTGAAGCAGTAGGCCAGGACTTCCTGACCTTCTTCCTGTTCTCCAAGACTACCTGTGAAATTGATGAGATGACCCCATGGATACAGGGTCCTCAGGAAGTGATCTGATGGCATGTCACTGGCATACTCATTGTGCCGCCAGAAATGCATCTCAACCAGAATTGGGTGATGCTTGTTGTGCCGAGTGTATATTTTGGACTTCAGACTCTCCATGGTGCTCAGAAAGTATTTAATGTTATATGGCTCCACATCACAAGGTATTTCAATCTTTAGGTTCTGAAGTGAGACTGATGTTCTAATTAACAGGTTCAGACCAGAAACTACTTGTTTTGCATTCAGTTCCCAGTCTTGTTGAGGCAACTGGTCTTTAGCAATGCCCACACAAATTGATGGGTTATATAGTGATTCAACAATTATGTTCCACCAGTAATTGAAGTTGTAACTTTCCACCTCTGCCACACTAAACAACCTGGATAGGTGTGGATAATTGGTTCCAAGAATATCTGGTTTCTGTTGACTATAAATTGCAAGGTGACCAGTAAGATACTTTAGAACTTCTTGGTGATGCCTCCAGTTGCTGTATCCAATGTCTTCTTCTATATCTTTAAGGGTTTTTTTTTTCTTTTTGACTTGATCAGCCAAGAATCTTGCTGCAAGGTACTCCATCTGGGTCTTGTGTAGGAATTCATACACTAGATCTTGATCATTTTCATCCAAATGACACATGAGAAAGGCAGACATGAGTTCAGTAATATCAATTCTTCTGGTTTTACATTCCCTTTCAAGAGCAGAATATATATCTTTATCGACTAGATGCTTTGCATTTCTAAGCATATCCCATGCTTTCTGCCCAAGTAAGAGGATGAGTTCATCAAGAAGATAGTAAAGTTTGCTAACAGAGCAACATTTACTACACAAACGCTCAGCTAATTTTTTCTTCAACAAGCTGAAGAGTTCCTGGTATAACCTAGTGGCAGTAGTAACACTGCTTACAATCTCTGGACTTTCCTTCCATAGGTATATGAGGAGTGCCAGAGTCAGCGGTAACTTCAGATGCTCATTCAGAACATGTCCACGGTTCTCAAGATACTCCAGAAAATCTTTGGTTTGCTTAATTTGTCTATGTTCTTGCTCTTCTATCACTGTAAACACTTTCTTTGTGAACTCCTGCATCTGCTTATCATCAAATCCACATACTTCTATGGATTGGTACTGTGCTGATCTCATTGCCATGCTGACTACATCTTCATGGTAATCTGGTCGAGTTGTTATCATGATCCGATGGTCATTGAATATGTCCAAAATATCTTGAACAAGCTTCTTGGCCTGCTCTCCACCTTCATCAAATCCATCAATTATAAAAAGCACATCCATGTCCTTTAGTAACAGTATAACATCTCTAGAGTCAAATTTTTTACATGTCTCTTTTAGTAGACTCTCTTGAAGGAACTCTATTATCCTGCTGGATCTGATGCGCCTGATTTCCACAAGGAAAACCAAGTCAAATAAGCTCAGCATGTCAATCTCCTCCTTCCTGGTGTGCCAATTAAAAATCAAGTAGCGGCATAAAGAGGATTTGCCAGATCCTGCCAATCCCTTGAATATCAAGATTGGAGGCAAAATAATAGATTTTCGTTTTTTAAACGTAAAAAGGGATTTCAGCTCTATTTCCACCTGACCGTCAAGCTTTAAGGGCGTGAAGATTTTGTCAACCTCAAACCTCCGAACTTTGCTGTCACTGTCACTTATCCAGGTGCAGGGATTTAGCACACAGAGTTTCTTGTAATGAGCTTCAAGCTCCTGTCGTCCATGGATGATCATCTTTGAGCGTTTGTTTTCTATGAATGTTTCAATTTGCATCACTTGATCACCAATTACAATATCAGTACCTAAGATTTCAGTCAGCGTGTGCTCCATTTCTCTGATATTCTGGGAAAAATCAGTACCTAGGTATTCACCAACCCCTAAGTAAATGGCTCTTAGAGATTCTTTAAGTTGATCTATCTCTTTGTTCAGATTAATCTCCATGCACCCATAGTAATGGCATACTTTATTCCTTTTCTTTCTAAGCATGTTGATGTGCTCTTGGCAAATGAGGTTCAGGTTGCAATAAACATTGTACAGCACAACTTGCAACACCTTACACAAATATGAAATATCATAATCCTCATTCCAGATATTCTCATCCAAATACCTCTGATCTAACTTGCTAATTCTGTTTTTGAAGTCCTTCTGCGTCCATTGTAGTTTAATTCGGCAATATTGCCTTAGAGTGGCAATTTCCTCTCCAAGGTCCTCTTTGTTCCATACTGCCCTCAGCACATTGCACATGGTCTTCCTCCCAACAACATTCACACTGTGGTACAGCTTCGCAAATCGTATGTCACTTTCATTGTAAGGTGTAGCTTCACCTGGGAGGACTAGGGCTGTAAAGAGGAAGGTGGTAATCCTGGACATCCTTCCACTCAGCAACCTCCACCACTCCAAGGGAAAGCCTGCATCCCACAGACCTGCAAGTCATTGTCAATAGTAAGTGAAAATATAAGAAATAATAGAAGTATGAAAAACAAAAAATCCAAAGTCATGGTGTTATATGTGTCCCACATTTTCAAGACACCAATATTTAATGAACCACAATTCCTTCTAATACTGTTTTGCTACAGCTCAAGTAACAATGCTTCAATGATACTTCATCATCCACAGTGATGCTAGTACTCAATCACATATAATGGGAGGTGCTGCTTGGGTAATAACTCATATTGCAATTGCAAAGCCAACACTCTACTGATGAATTACACCTTCAAGTGTTGAATATCAAATGGTAAATGTTCACAAGACACTTGCAACAACTTTCAAAATGAAACTTTTCTTGTACATATATTGGTGGTGTTCTATTTATATCCATTCAGTATATTTGATGTTACCTGTAATGGATGGTATGTGGGTGTGGGTGGGTGGGTGTTAGCATGTGTGGGTGGGTGTAGATGAGTATGAATGTGAGTGTGTGTGCCTGCATGCCTGAGTGCCTGTGTGGATATATTGCACATATATGTGCATATAATTATAATGGTGAAAGAGTGAGCATTATGATGGTGATCAATTTAAGAAAGCCTCTTAACGTGGAATGATAGTGTCTATTTGCCACTCATATTCATACTAAATGAAGCCAACACTTCTAAAAGAATTGCCAGACGTTATTTCACAAATTGACCAGAGGGACAGAGGGTAAGAAAGAATTTTGGCAGTAGCAGAAGACACCTAGCTTTTCATGCCTTCCACCACCATCAGTACAGAACAGCAAACTGGAAGCTGCCTCTTTTTTCAATGGGGTAGCACCTTTCTTTGGTTTCTAGAGAAGATAATGGTTAAGTTTGTGCAGTCAACAAGACAATGGTCTTAATGGCACTCTGAGCTGGCCACCATTCTAGAATGTAAGATGTATATTCGTGATAGAGATATCTCCATGATATTACAAATGAACATCACTAGTGGGAAAAATATCAAATGAAAACTATTTCTTTGCTTATAACATGATTGTTTCACACTTACAGTTTCAAATCCATTTCCCAAAATACCTTGAGTAGATGCCATACATTATAGATATAAATTCTTAGTTTATCATCTTGTAGATCACAACAATATAAGATGATCTTAATGAATATTGTATGTCAGCCCATACAGGTGGAGAGGGTATAAAATGTAACCGGAAAATAGCCCTCCTTGAGAGGAGCTGTATCAAGGTTCTAAGAGAGCTGGTGGACTGTAAACCAATTGCTCGGCAATTCTACAATCACTATCTTCCCAGGATAAATGTGGTGATTTGGTGGCCTTTTACCAGAGTACCAAAGGCATGAAGAACATACTGATGTCTTTGCTACCAATATCATCACTATCATAAATATGTGAAGGAAATAGTATAGAGAAAAAAGTGTCTTTAAGTGTTGCATTCTCTAAGATTTTACTTATTTATTGTCAAATATTACTTTCTTTTTAGACCTGATTTAATTATTTGATCAATGAATTTTTGGTCACCAGTTCGCTGTTCATATTGCATTTTGCTTTAAAACAACAACAGGTAGAAATTATGTATATAGATATATGTATATATATGTATGTATGTATATATATGTATATATATGTATGTATATATATGTATATATATATATATATATATATATATATATATATATACATATATATATATATATATATATATATATATATATATATATGTATGTGTGTATGTATATGTATATGTATATATGTATATGTATATGTATATGTATATGTATATGTATATGTATATGTATATGTATATGTATATGTGTATGTGTATGTGTATGTATATATATATATATATATTTATATTTATATTCATATTTATATGTATATGTATATGTATATGTATATGTATATGTATATGTATATGTATATGTATATGTATATGTATATGTATATGTATATGTATATGTATATGTATATGTATATGTATATATATATATATATATATATATATATATATATATATATATATATATATTATAGTCATAGATATCTTAATACAACCTTACTCTTCTGACTCCTTTTCTTACAATCCTTTCCAGTTATCATCACACGACAATCAACTAAATGAGCCAAGACTGCAAGATTTTTATCTCTATAATATAAAAAAAACTTACTTAATTTCCACATATTTGCTGTGTGGTCTTCTGTTTTCTTCGTTACTGAAGTATGATTCACTGATGAGGTATAATTCAACGATCCTGAACTGATACATGTTTTGTACGTGATTCCAAACCGTATATCCGTACTAGGTTACTGAAGTCATTTAGACATTTACTAAAAGTTGGTAACTTTAATTCAATAATTTCATAGATTCTTAGTTTG
>BOPN01006647.1:25000-37500 GCA_017312705.2 Penaeus japonicus
AAAATGCATACATTGAACATTATACTTATTTGGATAAGATGAGAAATTACTTTTAACGAAATACATATTTTTTTATGTTTATATCTATTCACAACCAGATTGGGAACCTAGACTCACCTTTCATAACATAAACATGGCTACTCCACTGAGGCAGATCTTTCGGAAAAGGATTTTAAATTTTGCTTTCCCAAGGTAAGTTACCATGACAATTACTATTTTGACATGCTGCCAATCTGACTAAATAAGTGTAATCAAATGGCATTTATTGAAGTAAGGAAATTTGCTATTAAGGCTGCGCGTTGCTGATACTGTCGAAATTTACAAGAAATGGATTGTAATTAAACATTAGGAGCTGACGCCTAACACCAAATTTAGGGCTAACGTGATCTTTCCCTCGTAGTTTTCTTTGTAATATACCCGTGTCTAGCCTATTGGTCCCGATACCTGGCGAGGGAATGATGAGCACCAGGAATTTTTGCTTTAGAGATGCACATTAACAACTCTATATATAGATTAGCAAGGTCGAGTTTGTAGATCTCCGCTAATGTGACTTATGCTAAGGAACCAGTTTACACATTAGCTAGTATATAGAGGGCAGAGGTTTGCTGGCCTTTTCTGTATCATTGTAGCCATGAAGATCAAAGCATCACCTATGTTAACCCATTGACAGCGGATTTGCTTCCGAGGCAGAGTCGGCTGTAGACCCGGAAGGCACCATGCCAAACAATGTAAACTCGCCATCTGGCTGTATACATATTTGAATAAAACTTCGACCAATGGGTTAACACTGACATATCACATAGAACCCTGATATAACTCCAGATATGGAGGGTTACAGGGGATGCAGTTTCCATGTAATTGCATGTATTGGAATTTGTGTTTTACTATTATAATATTTTGTCATTAGATTAGATTTATGATGATAAACTAGCAATTTCTCTGATGATATTCATATTCTACCCATCTATCAGCCCTGTAACATATCATTAATTGGTACTTCGCTGGACAGAAGATATCATAAGCAGTCTGTTAGTACCAAATGTATAGTATGAATATGATGTAGCTTTCATATAGAACTATCTTATATCTCTGTCCATATACTCTGTCCATATGTCATATATTACTGATTTTCTCTGATAAATGATAGTTCCTTCTCTGGTTACATGTTACTTGCACCCAAGTGTATTGGTATTCATAATGTTTTACAAGTAATTCCAGGCTCTCTTTATAGCAGAGAGGGAGGGAGAGAGGAATGTGAGAGAAAATAGAGAGAAGGATGGAAGTGAGAAATTCACACACATTTCAGTTGGAATTATGTACTTCAAATGCTATTAACCCAATGATGACGGTGTGTCACACCTGTGTGACACGGCAAACGGGGCGACACACCAGTTTAACGTCCCCGAGGTGATATTACATAGACCCAACACAGGGGGTTACCAGTTCTGACCGGGCCCGTCGGGATTGGGTTAATGCTACTTATAAATACTAGCATTGAATGATTGATACACATCATTGTAGGAAATATAGATTGACAATTGATGAAAGTAACTATACCAGCATTAATTGAAATTTATAGTGCAATGTTTTGTGTGCTCATGCTCAAGAGATAAACACTTGAGGGTTGGAAGCATGACAGGACATCCTCAGGGCAGGTCTGATTGTGCCAACAAGTAGAGTGAAAGTCAGGAAGAATATGGCGATGACTTTTCAATGCCTCAAACCTAAATATTTATCAGCAGAGGAAGATTATTTTTTACCAGAACCTATATAATTGATGGAATGAGTAGTGTGTAATTTAAACTATAAAACATGCTTGTCACAAAGGAGTTTAAAGGCTTATCTCTCTGACATTCTTAATTCCAAAGATATTTAGCTTGGATATTTGTATTTATAGCCCAAGTATGATGGTTACTAATCATATAATGTTGAGATTGTGTTAATGTAATAAGCTGAAATTTTTGGTTTGAAGAAGTTAGTGAATTTAATTTAAGTAGTCAGGAGTAAAATATTGGATAATATAATTGAAAATATTATATTCATGTGTTCAGTTGTTAAGAAACTTTGATTTTTAATTCCATAAAATATTGATTGTTAAGAAACTTAGATTTTTAATTCCATAAAATATTGATTGTTATTGTTATAATGATTTGTTATGATTGTGTATAATGTGATAGAATAGTACTGAAAAAAAAACAATTGCAGTGTTGGTGGTGGTAATCAATTAGTATTGGTAGTTGATGGAATTATTAGATTCAATGTAATGACAAGCATCATAAACCCATTGGTCGCGGTATTAAATAAATGTTTGTGCAGTAGGATGGCTGGTTTACATGTCTGGCATGGTGCCATCCACGTTTATGACCAACTCTGCCTTTGCAGCAAATCATGCCATCCGCGGATGTAAGTGCAAGAGGGTTTTGGACAAGAGGGCAACAGGCATTTTTCAATATTAGAATCTTCAATCCCATGGCTCAAAGCAACTTCTCACAAGAACTGAAGACAGCACATAAAAAACATGAAAATGAGAAGATGAGGGAGTACGGGGAATGGATTCGTGAGGTGGAGCAGGGCACTTTCACTCCCCTAGTCTTCACCACAGCAGGCGGAATTTCACCAAGAGCCATCATGTCTATTCATGCCTCGCACAGCAGCTTGCAGAAAGAAAGCAACAACAAAAGAGCTGCATCGTGGCATGGATAAGATGCCGGCTGGCCTTTCCGCTGTTGCGCTCGTCTCTGCTATGTCTAAGAGGAACCAGAACGAAACCCTCCACGTACACTAGGATTAAGGACTTAGATATACATTAAACAGTAACAGACAGTAGAATCGATAGAAATGTAGATATGTAAATTACAGAATGTACACCCTGTAAGTATAAAAATTAAGAGATAAATAATATCAGCAAAGAAGGTTGATGACCACAGCCTTTGGCGAGGGCAGGGCCAATAGACTGTATTGTGAAATAGCTCAAGATATATTTCACAACACAGTTCCCTTTGGGATGGGTTAACAGGTATAGCTTTCCTGTTGCCCGGTTATAAAAGGCATCTCAGTTTTACAAATACTCCTTTTTCAAGAAAATAGTGATAGTACATTTCATCATACAGTAAGTATATTATGATAGGTATTAAGGTGATTTTGAACTGATCTTATTGAAGCTTTCACTTTTGTTAGGATAGGAAAGATTATTTAACTGCATGTTTTGTAGTTACTATGTGTTTTATGTAATGTTTAGGATGCAGCAATTGGCAGTTGGTGTGCAGCACTATTGTTAATACAGGATCTCCTTTGACTTAGAGGAAATGGTATATAATTGGAGTGTAATCATCAAACTCCACACTGTTGCAAGGAAGGTAAATATGATGCTTCTGGGACTAGATTAGGTGACAAAATGAGTGCTGGATTGATTCTGAGGTCAGCTTGACCCCTAGAGAGGTTACATTTTTTGCATGATAGAAGTGTTGTATGGTTTATCACATGGCCATGCAGTCTAAATGAGTGGATTGACTTGTCAGAGTGCCATCATGGGAATTTACTTGAATGGCAACCTATACAATCTATAATTTATGGGGCTTTATTGTCTATTTAGAGCAAATAGTGGCTGGGGTTTGAAATTATGTCGAACTCTTTAGATTTTTTTCTGAAACATTTGTCATTATTTAAGGTACCCGTTGGACTGCATTTTTTATTGATATTTTGAATTACTCAAAAAAAAAAATATATATCTAGTAATATGCCGGGGTTTTTGAACCCATAAGCCTAAAGCCTTGAGACTCTCCGGCGCACAAGCCCAGATAGAGCCAGATAGAGCGCCAGCCTTGCCCAGATATCTTGTCACCGGCATCTGACGCAAAAACCATGAAATATGTCAGCATGTCATCCGGCACAAATGGGCTAATAAGCAAATCTCGCAACAATAAGGGAGGTGGTGCCTCTTGAAACCCTTGCCTTCGAGCGACTAGTACCTTATAAATGGTTGGACCAGGTACCAGCTATACTTTATAATGTCATGTGAATACCGTAGAATGCATCAAGATTGGTGCAGAGATCAGAATTCTAAAAAATAATAATAATAATAATAATAATAATAATAATAATAATAATAATAATAATAAAAAACAATAATAATAATATGCAGGGAAATGTACTTCCAACTTCACAGCTCTTATATCTCAAAACTACACTTTTGTCTACATTTTTGGAAACCACTCCATAACTACTGGGCTGATTCTAATGGGGTTTGGATCATTTGAAAGCTGAATAAATTTGCACTTTATCTGTAGAAATGTTTTTTTCATTTTAGGTGGTAGAAGTCCATATATGATGGGTATTTTCAGTTGTATGGAGATTTAAAAAAAAAAAATCCCACTAAACTAAAAGGATATTAAAAAAAAAAAATGGTTCTGTAAAAAACTAGGTTTAACCCGTTCCCGACGGGGCCAATCCGGCTTAAATAGACCAAAATTCCGGGACTCTTGAATGCATAAGCCTAACGCGTCGGGATTCTCGGCCGCATTAGCCGCGAGCCAGCGCTGCGCGCTGGCTCCTCCCACGCCCCGGGCTAGACAAAGTAACGCGTCCCCGTCGTGTAGCCCAAAAACCACTAGACGTGTTATCTTGTCATCCGTCGTTAACGGGTTAAACTGTTTGATGTGGGAATATATTTGCTATCATTTATTTACATTGTGATACTATAGCCCGTTTTATATTTGATTATATATCTGACAGGCTTTTTCAGTTTTGTATTGAACCAAAATTGTAGTTTAAAGTTTTTATCAGTTCATTAAGTTGTTTACGCAGTGTGACAAAAATATTACTGTTTTGTGGGAGGAAAAAGCAGCTTTATTTTCCTCATGTTTTTTATTTTTTGCAAACAATGAGAAACAATACCTCTTTCCAGTACTGCAGCATTACACACAAGATCGCAGAGATGGCCCAGCCTTCCTTTAGCAACCCCCAAATATGGCAGTGGTTCTCAGGTCCTCCTGCAACCTGCATGTTACCCCTTGCAACTTGCCTTGAGGTCCATGTTCATCAAGGTCCAGGATACACCAAACCCCAACTCCCTCAAGTTTATACCAGGAGTTCAGGTTTGTTGTTGTTGTATTTCACAACAGTTTATTTTTTTGTCTCTATTATTGCTGCTATTTTTCTTATACATTTCTTCATCAATAACTTTTATTATAGTGAAATCTGATTGATAAGTTGTCATATATATTAGTATTGTAATGTAAGGTATGAAGATTTTTATTTATTTATTCAGGTCTTAGAGTCTGGCACAGCTGACTTCCCCAATGTGAGTGCGGCACAGAAGTCTCCACTAGCTAAGCTGCTCTTCAGAATCGAAGGTGTTCAGGCAGTGTTCCTTTCAACTGACTTCATAACCATTACAAAGGTGTGGCTTTTCTCTAGGTATCTGAAATATAATTGCAACCTTTATATGTAATGAGTAAATTTACTGGTTTACCATATTGTGAAGTATATACTAGTCATTTGATATGCTATATTAAGACTGAAATTGTTGTATAATACTAATTAGCATTTGGTATGACGTATCAGTTATACAACTGAAGGGATTGACTAGCTTGTATCTTTTAAAAAATGCAGTGCAAAAGTGATCAAACTCTACAAAACATGCTCAAGTAGAAGGGTTAACAAGGAGGCAGCCAGTGTAGAAGGTTTTTGATCATCTGATGAGGACAAAGCTTTCTTAGCAGCACCAAAAAAGCAAGATCTCAAACATTTAGTTTACATTTCCAGGAAGCATAAAACAGAATCATTTATCAGACTTAGGTCACACTTGCTTATACAAATTCTGAGCAAATTAAGTCACAATGGTAAGTGTCATTATCATTATGTGCTAATCATACAAGTTACACACCACATTGCCCATTAATTATGTAAATTCATCATATGTAGTCTAGTTTCTTATGACACCTGGGAAGAGGATTGTTAAAGTTTATAGCATCTATCTTACCACCCAGGATCAAGACATTGAAGCCATGGCAAGTGCATCTTGTCACCCTGAGTCATGGGGTTAGGGGAACTAATATATATATATATATAAATATATATTTATATATATATATATATATATATATATATATATATATATATATATATATATATATATAAATATATATATATATATATATATATATATATATATATATATGTATATATATATATATATTTATTTATTTATTTATTTATTTATATATATATATATATATATATATATATATATATATATATATTTATATATATATTTATATATATATTATATATATATATATATATATATATATATATATATATATATATATATATATATATATATATATATATATATTTATGTATATATATATATATATATAAATATATATATATATATATATATATATATATATATATATATATATATATATATATATATATTTATATATATATATATATATATATATATTTATGTATATATATATATATATATATATATATAAATATATATATATATATATATATATATATATATATATATATATATATATATATATATATATATATATTTATGTATATATATATAAATATATATATATATATATATATATATATATATATATATATATATATATATATATATATATATATAAACATACATACATACATACATACATACATACATACATACATACATACATACTAATATACATACATACATACATACATACATACATACATACATACATACATACATACTAATATACATACATACATACATACATACATACATACATACATACTAATATACATACATACATACATACATACATACATACACATACACATGAATCTAAACCTAAATATACACATGAATGTCTTAAGGTTAGTTAATTCTAGCATAAGGGAAAGTAGGCATTGTTTTAAATCTAGCAGCATATATATTGAAAGATATATTGAAAGTTGCCAAGGGAGATAGAAAAGAAAATTCCAGAGGCACAAAATTCACACTAGAGGGAATAAGGAGTGTGCAATAGACAGAGTTGCAAGAACATGGTCAGTGGAGAAAAGAAAATACTGTGAAAGGATGTATAAGAAGAAGAAGGGCTGTAGGGTTTTGAACAGAGGGAATAAACTATTTTTGACCTAGAGTGAACAGGGACATGAAAATAGATTTGTTTCTAGATTTACAAAATTCACTGATGGGAATACAAGATTGATGCTATGCCCAGGGAGAGTTACAATAATATCATTAAATGTTTTACCCCATGACTGTGAAACAAAGATGCTAAGAGGAAATAGAAGAAGAAAAAGAAGACTAAGGATAAACCAATTTCATTGTGACAAATGGATATAAGGTTATAAATGAGACTGAATAGTTCCACAACATGAGATTTAATTTACTCGGGTTATCCCGTCTTCTGAACTACATGTAGTTCTGAAGATGGGGTAACCTGAGACAGGTAAATTACATTTCTTGTGTTGTGGAACTATTCAATCTCATGTATATCCTCTTATCCAAGACTGTAAGGGCAAAAAAAGATAACCAAGTTTGCTTTTCACCTGAGTGACCAGCTAAGGAGCAAATAACTTGATTGCCATTGTTGCAACATCACCCTTTACCACTTTATTCTTCCTCCTTTGGCAATAGTACGACGAGGAGTCTGAATGGAGGACAATCAAGCCAGAAGCATTTGCTGTCATCATGGATTTCTTTGCTTCAGGACTTCCTGTCATTCACGAGGGAGAAAGGAGTGAGAGTGAGCACGGTGAGTAGCAAATTGGAAAAGGTATAATGGGGGGGGCGGGGATTCTACTTGTACATCTACTTTTAGCTATAGGTGAGTATTGTCGCACTCATTATTTCATTTTATGTGAATGGTATTATGATTTTTATTATTTGATATATTTATAGTTCCATAATTTGCAATTTTATTATTGTTATTGTTATTTTAGCAAATAATGAGTTATTGCCGAGTAACAGGATATTGCCCCTGTCCCACAGCTGGAGGTGAGGATGAAGATGACGAGACCATAGCCATGATCAAGGAGCTTTTAGACACACGTATTCGACCCACAGTGCAGGAGGACGGGGGAGACATCCTCTACAGGGGATTCAGTGATGGCATTGTGTATCTAAAGGTGAGGTGTCCCTCTCTTCTTTAACCCATTCGTGCCGGTTGACTTGCTATCACGTTCAGTGGTTTTTGGGTCAGACACCAGCGACGAGATATTTGGTCAAGGCTGGCGCATGGGGTGAGCGGGCGTACAGTGCTCGCTCGTGGCTAGTGTGCCAGAGAATCCCGAGGCGTTATGCTTATGCGTTCGAAGACCCCGGCATTCTGACCAATTAGAGCCGGAATAGCCCCGACGTGAATGGGTTTAGCCTGTCTTCTACATTTTTCTTTTCTCTTCTCATTCTCGTTCTTCTTTCTGTTCTTTCCTGCATTTTTTTGTCAATAGATCTACTCAGATTATCATCAGAATATTGAATATTGATATACAGAATATCTAGACATCTATATAATGTTTGTATATATTTTTATATATGTAATATTTTCATCTTTTCAGATGATGGGCTCATGTACATCCTGCCCATCTTCTGTAGTTACTCTAAAAAATGGAGTTCAAAATATGCTGCAATTTTATATACCTGAGGTGAGTTTAGTTTTCCATTAAGCTTTTAACGGTAGGAGAACCATATAGGGATATTCTGCAAATAGCTGTAAACCCCAGAAGAATCATATATGGTTTTTGCCTTATATCTCTATTCCTTTTGAAGTTTTTGGTTATTTGTTCTTGCTTTTGCTTAGATATGCCTTTGAAAAAGATTACCAAAACCAAAAAGGAATTAATCCTCATCTTTCAAAAATTATACAAAATATATCAATTATGGTACAAGGATATCACCTGAGACAAAGATGCAAACTAGAAGGTAGGCGAGTCTGTTCCCGTGTTGTGAGTGACCTCACTAGCCTATCATTTGAGATAACCCGACCCAGCATACATGAGGCTTCATGTATGTTTACTATTTATGAAGAAACATAATGAAGTTGTGTCATAACTGGCTAAATGATAGACAGAGGAAAAAAGGGGAAGAAAATGAGAAACATTGAAAGAAGGAGCGAGAAAGAGGGGAGGGGGGCTAAGAAGGTTGACAGACAGACTGAGAAGAAGACAGATAGACAAGCAGAGAGATGGAGGAGGTAATTAGGGAAGGAGAAATATACTTTAATTTACAATTGAATATAAATATGATAAATAAAATCTTGAGATCATCATCATATCGTGTCGCACCAGTGACGTAGCCAGGTTAAGGCATTTTCAGATATATCCCTTAAGTCTGTGTCAGAACAATCAGGGCCCAGTGGGCAGTCTGTCAGGATGTGTTTCATGGTTTGTGGGGCACCACAGTCGCAGTTGGGGTTGTCTGACAGCCCACAGGCTGCTAGGGATGCACGTGTTAGCCCTATTTTACACCTTGCACAGTTGAGAGTGCACCACTCTTTCTGGGTTAGGTTGGTGCTGTTTTGAAAGGTCTCTCCAGGGAGTGGCACTGTGGGGTGTTGGTGTGGCTCTACCGCCGAGTTCCACTTACTCATGCGTTCCCTTGAGATATTCTGGTCTTCTAACTGTTGAACAGTGGCGAAGCTCTTTCTTGATTTTAGACAACGGGGAGCTTCTTGGTGGTTGTAGAGGGGATGTCTCGGGTCTGTTAATTGCTTTGATTTTTCTCTGCTCGACGTAATATCCCTCCTAATTGAAGGTGGTGCGATACTGGCCAAACGGTAGAGTGATGGTAAAAGGGTTGCTTAGTGTGCCTGTGATGATTCTACAGGCTTCATTAACACAGGATCTAATTTATGTACGTAATAGCGACCCCACACAGGAAACACAGTACTCTGCAGCTGAGTAAACCAGGGCCAGTGCTGTCTGTTTAAGGGTGTCTGGGTCTGTCCCCCATTTCATGGTTGTTAGTTTTCTGAGTAAATTGTTTCGTGCTGAGATTTTTAATTTTAGTTTGTCTACATGGGCCTTAAAGCTGAGAGTCCGGTCCAATGTTACACCTAAATATACTGGGTTGGGCACACTTTCTAGATGGGTGTTGCCCCATGTGATATTTAGTTTTCTATTAGCTATGTGGTTGTCAAGATGGAAAGTTGATACCTGGGTCTTTGTTGGGTTTGCCTTTAGGGTCCACCTGGTATAGTACTCAGAGTAACTATTTAGGGCATTGGTCAGTGTGTTTTCAATGGTATTGAAGTCTTTAGCCTGCGTTGCCAAGATCGTCGGCATAGATGAATCTGTTGACATCCGGGGGTTGAGGCTGGTCATTGGTATATATATTGAAAAGGAGTGGGGTCAGGACCGAACCTTGTGGAAGCCCATTTCTTCTGGGGGCCTCCAGCGCTTTTCCCTCCCATCCATTTCAACAAAGAAACTGCAGTTGCTAAGTAGGGACTGGATGAGTTTTGTTATTGTTTTGTTTTCCCAACATTTGTGTCACTTTCAGAATGAGGGCTCGGTGGTTTACTGTATCATACGCTGCAGTTAGGTCTACAAACACAGCTCCTGTTATGAGTTTACGCTCATACCCATCTTCAATGTACTGGGTTAGGTTCAACACCTGGCTGCAACAGAAACGGCGGTCTGAACCCTGCTTGGTCATGTGTGAGGGTGCTTCAACCTGTGGGGATATTCTAGCTAGGACAAGTCGTTCTAGGAGTTTGTACAGATGGCATAGCAGTGTTATGGGTCTGTAGCTTTGCTTGAACTTGGGTCTTTGTTAGGCTTCAGTAGAGCGACTACTTTGGCCTTTTTCCATATGCATGGAATTCTAGCATTTGCTACACATGTGTTGAAAAGTAAAAGCAGCCAGTGTTTTGTTTTTTGACCAAAGTGTTTTATTTGCTCACTGGTTATATCATCTAGGCCTGCTGCCTTTCCATTCTTCATATGCTTCAAGGCAGCTTCGAGCTCATCTCTTGTGAAAGGAACAAAATCCTGTGTGCTGGTTTGTAGGATTTTACTGGTTTCTGTCCTGGTCTTTTTGGCAGACAGTCTATGTTCCCCACATGATTTCCCATTTTGCAAGAGCTGGTGAGCTACTTGATCAGGTGAGACAGCAGCAACTCTGATGTTCTGTTTGCTAGCTGAGTTGAGCATCTTGATTGTTTTCCAGGCATTCTTGCTGTTATGCTTCAAATTCGTATTTTCAATGACATTCTGCCATTTTTGTCGTCTGTTGGTTTCAAGGTGTTGTAAAACCTCCTCTCCCAAAGATGTAGTGTGTTCCCCAAATGGGTCGAGGTCGAAAGAATCGAGGTACTGCTCGTATAAATGTTTTGACTCTGGTGTTAGGCCAGGAATGTGTTCCCTTCTGCATCCTCTGGGTATGTTTTTCCTGGTGACTTTCCAGACGGTTTTCTGGAATCCCTCATATGCTGAGGGTGTTGGGGAGATCGAGTCGATTATGTCCTCAAGGTCGGTGGTGAACTGTGTCCAGTTGGCTTTTTGGAAATTAAATCTGCGCTTGAACACTACCTTATTTGGCTGTATGACACAGTTGATGTCTATGGATACAGGGATATGTTTGCAATTTGGGGGAAGGGTCCATTATAGTCCTTTCAAAGAGGTTACTATGGTCCGAAGTCACAAAGGCCAGGTCGGGATTGTACCCTCTATGCCAGCGTGCACTTCAGTCCTTTGTGCTGTACAGGAGCGTCAGTTTCAGATTGATTGCCCATTCTTCTACTTGTTCTCCATCCGCATTTGTAGTGTCGTAGCCCCAGGTCATGCTACGGCTATTAAAGTCCCCTATGATGATTGCTGGCTTGTTTCCTAGGTGAAAGCCTTGGGGCCAGGCAAAGCTGACAGCAGGGGGTTTATACACAGAGTAGATATCAAGTTGGTCTGTAGATATTTTTAGGAGTTCTATGTTGCCAAAGGAAATGTCCTTGGATTCTTTGACAATATTCTTATCTTTGACTAGTATTGCACTCCCGTAGGTTGTGCTGGGTCTGTGGATTACAAGGTGCATCCCTGGTATCGATGGGCCTAGCTGGTCCCTGTGGGTTTCCTGCAGGCAGATTACATCTGCTTGTAGGTCAGCCAACAGGGTGCCTTTAGCTTGTGAGAAGCCTTCTACGTTGAAGCTGACTAGCTTAAACTTTGGCATATTC
Organism: Penaeus japonicus; assembly: GCA_017312705.2. Taxonomy (NCBI): domain Eukaryota; kingdom Metazoa; phylum Arthropoda; class Malacostraca; order Decapoda; family Penaeidae; genus Penaeus; species Penaeus japonicus. The sequence continues at coordinate 37,183 of BOPN01006647.1, forward strand.
TCTTTGGTATTGTGGTTATTATTTGGTATCAGCTTTACTTTCCGGGCCGAGGGTCTATCCTTTTACCACCCGATTATTGGCGTCACATAGTGTAGAGATTATTTTCCCTAGGGAAAGCAGGGGTCACCACGTGCAGGCTCTCTACATAATAAGAGTACAACTCTTAACAACGGAAGAGATTTGTAGGAATAACCTTTCTCTGATGCATTCACCCCTTCACTGACCTATTTAACCTATCTGAGAGAGGGAGGAAGTGAATATATACAGGGAGAGAGGGGGCAGGGTGAGGAATGAAGTCATAACTCTATTAGTGAATAA
>BOPN01006647.1:55000-57500 GCA_017312705.2 Penaeus japonicus
CACATATATATGTATATATGTGTATATATATTTATTTATATATGTATGTATGTATATGTATTTATATATATATACATATATATAAATACATATTTATAAAATAAAAACATTGCCACAAAATGAAAGGAAAAATCCTCACATACTTCGAACTTTTTAATGAAAGTTCCTCATTAGGCGTAAGCAATCCAAAAAATGATGTGTGTGTATATATATATATACATATATATATATATATATATATATATATATATATATATATATATATATACGTATATATATATATATATATAGATAGATATGTATATAGTTCATGTGTATATTATTAAACTAAGTACACAGCATCCGTTTACTTTCACAGACGGGATCATGTAACTTCTACCTCCTTTCCGAGAAGATGTTTGATTCGACCAGCCTTAGCATTGGCTTCCCAAAAAGGACTTCAATTTAAAAACAAAGTTGACTCTATGTGAGTATTTTGAGAGGTGAAGTTTAATACAAACACCAAACACTTTATTAGCTACATTAATGAAATTAAATTGAGAGCTGAATGGAACTGAGTATAATTATGAAACAATGGACCAATATCTATGATTATGGTAATAATGATGAATCTAATGCATATGAATGGCAGCATTTTTAACTTATCTAATAGAAGAATGTGATAGCCGAACAATAACGAATGTAAAAACGTTGAAAAGAAGGTAAATAATAAACATCAGAAGTATACCAGCAGGTAAAATCAAAACAATACGATGACTTAAAGACTAGTTTTCCTCCATCCAGAGTGAAAAAAAATCAATAAACACTAACGACATAATAGTGACAGTATTATGAACTGCCTGAAAGCCAAAGACCGTTCATAACGTAGAAGTTAATTCATGTACAATGTTCATGTCCCATTTCATTTATCCACCATGAACTGTTTACAATCTATAATCCATACTGTTCTCCTGTATAATATTGTTAAGAACCGAGAACGTGTGCATACACGAACGTAAGGATACTGCTCGTGGTTCAACGATACAAGGTGTGTCCGACTGTGTATATTATATCCGTTTAAGTAATTTATTCCTGATATGATAGGTTCTCCCTATTTATTCATTCCTTAAGACTGATGTTTTTTCATTGATAAGACAACATATGTATTTCCTTTACCATGGTATTCTTTCAGGTAGCTAAACTTTTTGCTTGTATTTAACCATTGTATTAACTGGTACGGAGCGAGGTCGTTACATGTCGTTTCAGTTCCGCGGCTATGGCTGTTTCCAATTTTGACATTAGTTATTTGTATAAAGAGCATTCTGTGGGATATTTGAAACAACTAGAAGTTGTTCTTGTTATCTTATGTTTTGTTTTTATGTAATTTCTGATAGGTTCATGCTGAACCTCAGGGTAGGATTTATTGTAAATACAATAATGAAGGGAAAACAGTCAGATACATTGAATAAGCTAGAATATAGACATAATTGCTAGAGTAAAACAGACGAAATAAGGCTGGCATGCTTATATGAGATTTGTATTTGTGTGTGTCACAAGCCATGGCTGAACATGCAGTTTTCTAAGACCAGCCAGTTTAGAGTTTAACTGCCTCAGGAACTGAGGAGAATATAATTTTTACCTGTTTGTGTGTATGTATATATATATACACATATACATATACATATATATATACATATATATACATATATATACATACATATACATACATACATACATGTGTGTGTGTACATTTCTATACATAGATATATACTTATCTCTATATTCACTTATTGACTGATATATGAGTGTATTTCCTTCCCCCAGAATTCATAGACTGAAGATGACCGGGATCCTCGACTACCAGGCTACGAAAGGCTTGTCGACTCTCTGCCTCAAGCCCATCCAGAACGGCCTTCAGCAACAACCTGCAGACACTGAAACTGAAGGGATTTCTATGGGGTGTTCAGCGTTTATTTTGCAGGTCTTTTGCTGTTGAGGTTATGTTTTATGGTTGTTTTTCGCCATTATGGTTTAGGGCACTTCATTTGTTTCACTTTTAGGTATTTCTTCTCTTTTATCTTTCATTCTCTTTTCTAGTTGTTTATACTAAAACTCTGTTTTGTTTTCTAGTTCTTCCTCTTTTGGACCTTCATTCTTTCTCTATTTTTGGATTCTTCTCTGCATTTGTTTTGGTCCCTTGTTCTCTGTCTATCTCTTTCTTTGCCGTTTCCAAACCTTCCTCCCTCTTCCTATTTCTCTGCGTCTCACTACTCCTGCTTTTATTATCACCCATGGCTAACGCTTACAAAAGAAATCCATTAAAGTAAAACATAAAATCCTAAAAAGAATGATCTTCACCGTATTTCAAAAACAGTTTCCCATTCTGACGCATATTCCTTCCAACCAGGTTTGACTCTGTCACTGCTTGCCTTCCTGATGGAGATGTTGGCCAAAAGGAATAAAAAAGCTTCTCCTGAACCTGCGATCGATCCCTTCGCTGCCACCCCTGACTCATGCTCAC
>BOPN01006647.1:67500-73073 GCA_017312705.2 Penaeus japonicus
TGATGGTGATGATAATAATGATGATGATAATAATGATAAACATCATAATAACAATGATCATAATGATAATACTACTACTGAAAATAGGAACAATCATCAAATCATGACAATGATAGTATTAACAAAGATGATAATGATAATAATGATAATGCTAATAATGGTGGTATTAATGATGATATTTACTGCAACAGTGATAATGATAATAATAATATTCATGATAGTAGTAATAATACAATGCTAATAATTGTATTGATAAGGATGATAGTAATAATAAAAAAATAATATTGTTAATGATAAGGATTGTAACAATAAAGACAATAACAATATTAATGATAATGGTACCAATAATGACATCGATAATAAAGATAATGATAATAATGATGATGACAGTTATGACAATAACAATGATATTAAAAACAGTGATAATGAAACTGATGTTAATGATAAAAATAATGATAATCAAGATAGTTATAGTAACAATAATGCTAATGTTAATGATGACAATAAGAATGGTAGTAATTATGATAACAACAACAATAGTAGTGATGACAAAAATTAACTCAATACTGACAATAATGATAATGATGATGATAATGATAAATGTGATGATACCGATGATGATAATAAGGATAATAACAACAGCACTTATAATCATAAAGATAATGGTAATAATAATGATGATAATGATGATCGATAATTAAAATAATGATGATAATTATAATATGATGATAACATTGATAATGATAATGGTAATAACAATTATGATAACAATGATAATAATAATGATATTCATAAAACAGTAGTGATAACCATGGAAGAATATTGATAATGATGATAATGGTGATAGTATTGATAACAATAATAGGTATCCAATGACAACAACAGCAATAACAATGATAATGAAAATAAAACTTATTGATCACTATCGCTTATTCTAACCATTTGCCATTCTGTTGCGGTCACATTCCACAATGTGGTTGAATTTGTATTTTTTTCATATATCTAATACCATTGAATTCCATTGTTCAGATCGATATCCCTATAAACCTGTTGATTTGCCCTTGTTATCACTTAGCGAAAGCCGCTAAATTTAAGATCTTTTAGCTCATGTCAACGAAGAATATATATGCATATGCATATAGAAAGTAAATGATTAATTGATATTACGTGTTAGAACTTTACTTATGAATTGTTTGACATATATTTTATACCAAGTAGTCGGTGCTTACTGCTAATAATTAGCTTGTCCCTAGCGCTTAATTCTTGTTGAACGCAAATTGTAACTTTACATGAGAAAAAATTTGTAACTCATATTTTATTGGTACTAATTGACAAACAGTATTCAACTAATCATCAGTATATCTAACTGTATTCTACCAATTTCCTAACTAATCCGCGAAAAAGGCCCAGAAAGCAGTATTCGCTGAACGAGCGCTGAGCGAAGGGACGAAGCGAGTGTCGTCCATGTTGATTTGAGCCTCGCCCGCTCAGTACAGCTCTGACGTCGGTGAAGGAAAGGTGTTGCGTGCGTTCGGTTCCGCCACCCGAAAAAAAGGACCTTTCTTTGGAGGAATTTAACAAGTGGTTTTAGGGGAAAGAAAAAAAAAATCGCCATTGGATTTAGTGCATCGTTGTGACAAACCAGGGATTATGCAAGCCATCAAATGCGTCGTGGTTGGTGACGGGTAAGCAGTTTAAAGGGAGAGATTGTTGCACTTGTTTCTTCGAATTTAGAGAGAGGGAGAGAGAGGAATTGGAAGGGTGGGCGATAATGAAGGAAATATTAATGATAACGATGGTGAGGATGGTGAGATTTCCGTTCCTTCTCTCTTCTCTCTGCCTCTCTCCATCTCCACCGCCCCCTCCCCCCCCCCCCGTCTCTCTCTCTCTCTCTCTCATTTTATCTCTCTCTCTCTCTCCTCTGTGTGATTCTGACGCCATGTTTATCGCGCTTTTTTATTTTATTTTTTTATGGCTTATAATTCTTTGATAATCTCTTTCCTTCTATCGTAATCTCTATTGTCATGTAAGAATTTTGACATAAAGAGATGGAGGAAACAAAAAAAGGAAAGATAAAGGAGTGGGTGGCTGAGAAGAGACGGTTTTCCTGTTTATTTTGTTCGCCTTTCTCTCTATTACTCTTTCTCTCTCTCTATCTCTCTCTTATCTCGTTCTCTGTCGTTTTCTTTGTCAGATTTGACATTACATAGAAAGCTCAGAAATAATGGTCTTGTCTTGTTTAATTTATTAACATCAACAGCAGGGAAGACCAGCTTACACTTAACACTTGAGGGAGGACAGATAGATTGAGGGAGGACAGATAGATGGATAAATGAGGAATACAAGAGCAGTGAATATCAATTAGTGTGTCAGTTCCATATTAAGGTTTAAATTCTTACCTAAGGTTCTTATATTTTGATCTGAATTGGTGTTTTTGTATTATGAAGTAAGATTTTAGGGAAAGGATTTTTTTGTAATTAAGTTATGCCAATTAAACCAATTATGGATCTATTAGGATTAGGTAATTGTATTTTTCCCCTGTGGGACTGGTATTTTAGCTTGAAATGAAATATTGATATATTTTACAACTGCAAACTCCTTTTATGGCAGCAGATTTTATTGCTTCATTAGTTTTCTCTTGCAAGGAGTGCATTTTTTCCCTTTGATCATTTTCTTGTTCAGTGAAACTATAAACACAAGAAATGTGAAGTTTGATTGCTTTGCAGAACAAATGTGAAGCATTTTGTTGCAAAATCTGTTTCCTTGTTTTGTGAAATTTACCAGCGGTGTCTGAAGGTTGGAAAAATCACTGTATTCTAAGAGAAATATAAGATTTAACCAGTACGTGATATGCAGCGGTTGATCATGATTGTGGGGGAAGTTCTGTTGCCATGTATGCTTGTGTGTACTTGTGTGAATGTTGATAGGTGAGATTTTTTATTTGTGTCAGCAATAGACCCTTGGAATATGACGGTCTTGGTCTAGGATAGCGCAGTGGTTAGCGTGCCTGCCTCAGATCGAGCCCCGACCTGGCTCGGGAGTTTTCACTGTCCCCTGGTGGTCACCGCTGTACCTGGTCAGCAAGGTGGGTAAGGACCAAGCTCGGATCGAGTCAACACGTGCTGGCACATTCTCTCACGAGTCAGCATACACTGACACAGGAAGACTAGCCTCAGTACATAAAGGCCCAGCGAAGCATCTGCTCCGCAAATGTAGCTTATCCTTATCTGAATGATTGGTGGTGGTGAGTTGACCTTTGCTGGAGCACTGGCAGGGATGGAGGATGCTCGGAGAAGCATGAGACTGATGCGCGGTGCTTCTAAACACAACACAAATTTATTTTCTGTACATCTGTTCACATGCCTCTCTCTATGATTGTGAGTAAACCAGTTTTGTCTTAACTCTTCATATATATATATATATATATATATATATATATATATATCTATATATATATATATATATATATATATATATATATATATATATATATATATATATATATATATATATATATATATATGAATGACTGAGGGATTAAGTCTGCCCAGCCTGTGTATAGAAAATCTTGATCGTTAAAAGATAAGCACTGGGTGTAAAATTACATGTAACCAAATATACCTCTTCATTCACTACATTCCCATTTTCTTTCTCATGCTCTGCCAGAATGTATGTGTCTGCCAAGAATGCTGCTCTAGGGTTTAGCTTCTCTCACCTCCCATTGCTGTTGACTATACATCACCTCACAATGCAATCCAGGCTCTGTAAATACATTTGCTTATCTGATCTTGAGCTTAGGCCTCCCTTGTTAACTCCTTTTGGGTGGTCTTATCTCATGGATGGCTCCTAATTTTTAATATTTTAAAGGGTGGGAAATGGGGAGAGGCTGGAGAGGGTGAGTGAAGATGAGACATAGGAAAGAGCAAGAAGAACAAGGGACACTGATGTTGCATTGCATATTGCTTGTCTAATTTTCGTTGCACTAGGGGTTGAGTGCCATAAGTGGTGGGTGTGGTTGTGTCATCATTGGGTAGGCTAGCACTAGTTAGTAAGGGGAGAGAAGTGGTGGTAATGACATTTTCCAAGAAGAGTAATTTAGCACAGCAAAAACTAGGTCTTATCAAGGGGGTGGTTTTAATTGATCATACCTTAAATGGCATCTGTGATGTTTTATATGGTATGTATTTGAATAATGCTGTGTCATACAGTGTTACAGAATGCTCAAGGACAGCTTAAAAAGTATGGTTCATTCTGGTGTTGTGGGAGGAAAGTCACGCAGATGATGACATAGTTAAAAGTCAGACTCAAGATGCATGCCTAAATGTTGTGCCTGAATCACATGTTGAATCATAATCCTGCTCGTGTCATTGGCATGTTGCTTACAAGGCCGTAGCCTCTAACTTTTCTAATTCTAATTCATTCCTGAGATTATTGCGGATAACACCAAATGCCTTGTTATGGATTCTAGACACATTACACTGCACATTATTAATTAAGGTGCAAGGAATATAGTTTGAGGAAAGGATAGGAAGAGGGCAGTAGCATGAAGTGTGGAAACCCAAGGAAATTTATTGCTTCAAAACTAGACCTCAAAAGGGAAGGAAACTGCACAGGCCTTGGTATTGAGTGCAGAGACCTGACATTTTCTCCACATGAAGAGCAAATGTAGTTTCATTGGAGATTGCCATGTCTTAGATACAACGTTTCTATTTATTGTTTTCTTGGTGCATGTAAATAGAAGGGAATGGTTGAAAATGTCTAATTATTGATCATGTCATTTGGGTGCAGCAGTGTACGTAATCTTATTTATTATTATGCACTTATGTATTACCAGTATTGTATTCATTAAAGTGATATATTCCATTAATTACGTACAATGTTATTTGTATCATTTATTTAAACATATTTTGCTTACTTTGTTCGCTGCAAAGTTTCCCTTTTCGCCTTTCATTGAAATTGTTTGTTGGGATATATATAGATAGATAGATAGATAGATAGATAGATAGATAGATAGATAGATAGATAGATAGATAGATAGATAGATAGATATAGATATAGATATATATACATACACATACACATACACATACACATACACATACACATACACATACACATACACATACACATACACATACACATACACATACACATACACATACACATACACATACACATACACATACACATACACATACACATACACATACACATACACATACACATACACATACACATACACATACACATACACATACACATACACATACACATACACATACACATACACATACACATACACATACACATACACATACACATACACATACACATACACATACACATACACATACACATACACATACACATACACATACACATACACATACACATACACATACACATACACATACACATACACATACACATACACATACACATACACATACACATACACATACACATACACATACACATACACATACACATACACATACACATACACATACACATACACATACACATACACATACACATACACATACACATACACATACACATACACATACACA
>BOPN01006648.1:7500-17500 GCA_017312705.2 Penaeus japonicus
GGCGTTGAGAGGGAATTGAAGGGGAAGAGAGGGGAATTGAAGGGAAATGAGCATAGGCGTTGAGAGGGAATTGAAGGGGAAGAGAGGGGAATGGAAGGGAAATGAGCATAGGCGTTGAGAGGGAATTGAAGGGAAATGAGCATAGGCGTTGAGAGGGAATTGAAGGGGAAGAGAGGGGAATTGAAGGGAAATGAGCATAGGCGTTGAGAGGGAATTGAAGGGGAAGAGAGGGGAATTGAAGGGAAATGAGCATAGGCGTTGAGAGGGAATTGAAGGGAAAGAGAGGGGAATGGAAGGGAAATGAACATAGGCGTTGAGAGGGAATTGAAGGGGAAGAGAGGGAATGGTGTGGGTGGAAATGAGTATAGGCGTTGAGAGGGAATTGAAGGGAAAGAGAGGGGAATGGAAGGGAAATGAGCATAGGCGTTGAGAGGGAATTGAAGGGAAAGAGAGGGGAATGAAGGAAAATGAGCAGAGTGTTGAGAGGGAATTTGAAGGGAAAGAGAGGGGAATGGAAGGAAACAGAACATAGGCGTTGAGAGGGAATTGAAGGGGAAGAGAGGGAATGAAGGAAATGAGCATAGGCGTTGAGAGGAATTGAAGGAAAGAGAGGGAATGGAAGGGAAATGAACATAGGCGTTGAGGGAAATTGAAGGGGAAGAGAGGGAATGGAAGGAAATGAGCATAGGCGTTGAGAGGGGAATTGAAGGGAAAGAGAGTGGGGAATGGAAGGGAAATGAGCATAGGCGTTGAGAGGGAATTGAAGGGGAAGAGAGGGAATGAAGGTAAATGAGAATGATAGGTGCAGAGAGGGAATTTGAAGAGTTAGGGAATGGAAGGGAAATGAACATAAGCGTTGAGAGGGAATTGAAGGGAAAGAGAGGGGAATGGAAGGAGCCGAGTATAGGCGTTGAGAGGGAATTGAAGGGGAAGAGAGGGAATTGAAGGAAATGAGCAAAGGCGTTGAGAGGGGAATTGAAGGGGAAGAGAGGAATGGAAGGGAAAATGAGCATAGGCGTTGAGAGGGAATTGAAGGGGAAGAGAGGGGAATGGAAGGGAAATGAGCATAGGCGTTGAGAGGGAATTGAAGGAAATGAACGATAGGCGTTGAGAGGAATTAGAAGGGAAAGAGAGGGAATTGAAGGAAAGAGAGGGAATGGAAGGGGAAATGAGCAAAGGCGTTGAGAGGGAATGTGAAGGGAAAGAGAGGGAATTGAAGGAAATGAGCATAGGCGTTGAGAGGGAATTGAAGGGAAAGAGAGGGGAATGGAAGGGAAATGAGCATAGGCGTTGAGAGGGAATTGAAGGGAAAGAGAGGGGAACGAAGGAAAATGAGCATATAGCGTTGAGGGAATTGAAGGGGAAGAGAGGGGAATTGAAGGGAAATGAGCGTATGTTGAGAGAATTGAAGGGGAAGAGAGGGAATGGAAGGAAATGAAAGCATAGGCGTTGAGAGGAATTGAAGGGGAAGAGAGGAATTGAAGGGAAATGAGCATATGTTGAGGGAATTGAAGGGGAAGAGAGGAATTGAAGGGGAAGAGAGGGGAATGAAGGAAATGAGCATAGGTGTTGAGAGGGAACTGAAGGGAAGATAGGGAAATGGAAGGGGAAATGAGCATAGGCGTTGAGAGGGAATTTAGCGGGAAGAGAGGGGAATTGAAGGAAATGAGCATAGGCGTTGAGAGGGAATTGAAGGGGAAGAGAATTAAAGGAAATGAGCATAGGCGTTGAGAGGAATTGAAGGGGAAGAGAGGGGAATCTAGTGGAAATGAGCATAAGGAGGAATTGAAGGGGGAAGAGAGGGGAATTGAAGGAAATGAGCACAGGCGTTGAGAGGAATTGAAGGGAAAGAGAGGGAATGAAGGAAATGAGCAAAGGTTGGAGAGGAACAAGGAAAGAGGAATGAAGGGAAATGAGCATAGGCGTTGAGAGGGAATTGAAGGGAAAGAGAGGGGAATTGAAGGGAAATACAGGAAGTGCCGAGAGGGAATTGCTGGGAAGAGGAGGGAATGGAAGGGAAATGAGCATATATGAGGGAATTGAAGGGGAAGAGAGGGGGAATTGAAGGGAAATGAGCATAGGCGCGAGAGGAACGAAGGAAGAGAGGGGAATTGGAAGGGGAAGAGAGGGGAATGGAAGGGAAATGAGCATAGGTGTTGAGAGGAATTGAAGGTGGGGGTGAGGTTTGAAGGGGAAATGAGCATAGGCGTTGAGAGGGAATTGAAGGGGGAAGAGAGGAATTAAAGGGAAATGAGCATAGGCGTTGAGAGGGAATTGAAGGGGAAGAGTAGGGAATTGAAGGAAATGAGCATAGGCGTTGAGAGGGAATTACGTTGAATGAGCAGAAGGTTGAGGGAATTCCTGATCCAAAAGGGAATGAAGGGAAATGAGTATAGGTGTTGAGAGGAATTGAAGGAAAGAGAGGGGAAGGGAAGGGAAATGAGCATAGGCGTTGAGAGGGAATTGATGTGGAAGAGAGGGGAATTGAAGGAAATGAGCATAGGCGTTGAGAGGGAATTGAAGGGAAAGAGAGAAATGGGAAGGAACACATAGGCGTTGGGAGAGGGAACTGAGAAGAGAGGAATGTGTGGGAAGGGGAAGAAAGACAGTAAGTTGAGAGGAACTAGAGTGGAAGAGAGGAACGAAGGGAAATGAGCATAGGCGCGAGAGGAATTGAAGGGGAAGAGAGGGGAATTGAAGGGAAATGAGCATAGGCGTTGAGAGGGAATTGAAGGGTAGAGGGAATTGAAGGAAAAGAGCAGAAGTTGAGAGAATTGGAAGGGGAAGAGAGGGGGAATGAAGTGGTTGAGCAAATATGTTGAGAGGGAATTGAAGGGGAAGAGAAGGGAATGGAAGGGAAATGAGCATAGGCGTTGAGAGGGAATTGAAGGGGAAGAGAGGGGGAATGGAAGGGAAACAGAGCATAGGCGTTGAGAGGAATTGAAGGGGAAGAGAGGGGAATGGAAGGGAAATGAGCATAGGCGTTGAGAGGGAATTGAAGGGAAAGAGAGGGGAATGGAAGGGAAATGAGCATAGGCGTTGAGAGGGAATTGAAGGGGAAGAGAGGGGAATGGAAGGGAAATGAGCATAGGCGTTGAGAGGGAATTGAAGGGGAAGAGAGGGGAATGGAAGGGAAATGAGCATGAAAAGCGAGAGGAACTGAAGGGAAGAGAGGAATGGAAGGGAAATGAGCATAGGCGTTGAGAGGGAATTGAAGGGGAAGAGAGGGGAATGGAAGGGAAATGAACATAGGCGTTGAGAGGGAATTGAAGGGAAATGAGCATAGGCGTTGAGAGGGAATTGAAGGGGAAGAGAGGGGAATGGAAGGGAAATGAGCATAGGCGTTGAGAGGGAATTGAAGGGGAAGAGAGGGGAATGGAAGGGAAATGAGCATAGGCGTTGAGAGGGAATTGAAGGGGAAGAGAGGGGAATGGAAGGGAAATGAGCATAGGCGTTGAGAGGGGAATTTGAAGGGGAAGAGAGTGGGAATGGAAGGGAATGAGTATAGGCGTTGAGAGGGAATTGAAGGGGAAGAGAGGGGGAATTTAGGCGGAATGAGCAGGCGTTGAGAGGAATTGAAGGGGAAGAGAGGGGGAATTGAAGGGAATGAGCATAGGCGTTGAGAGGGAATTGAAGGGGAAGAGAGGGGAATTGAAGGGAAATGAACATAGGCGTTGAGAGGGAATTGAAGGGAAAGAGAGGGAATTGAAGGAATAATTAGTGTTGAGAGGGAATTGAAGGAAGATAGGGAAATTAGTGAAAATGACACATATACAGAGGGGAATTGAAGGGAAAGAGAGGGGAATGGAAGGGAAATGAACATAGGCGTTGAGAGGGAATTGAAGGGGAAGAGAGGGGAATGGAAGGGAAATGAGTATAGGCGTTGAGAGGGAATTGAAGGGGAAGAGAGGGGAATGGAAGGGAAATGAGTATAGGCGTTGAGAGGGAAGAGAGGGCGGATGGGAGAGAGATGAGGAGGAGAGACGAGACAGGGAGAGTAATGAGGGAGAGGAGGGAGGGAAGGAGATGGGTTGGAAAAGACGAGGAGGAATAAGGAGGAGATAGGAGAGAGAAAGATGAGGGAGGGAAAGGAGGGAGAGATATCAAAATAGGAGACGAGAGAGAACAGAGCCGAGAAGGAGACGAAGGAGAGAGCAGAGGGAAACGAAGGGAGATGAGAAAGGAGCAAGTGAGGGAGAAAAGGGAAAGAAAAAAACAAGAGGGAACAAAGGGAAGGATCAAAGGAGAGCGAACGATAATGAAACAGAAACAAGGAGACAGAGAGAGACTCGTCAGATTATGCAACAGAAGGAATGATCAGAGACAGAGAACACAGGAAGGGAAAAAGATAATAATGATAATAAAGATAACAACGATAATGACAGTGATAAGGATGATAATGGTGATGATAATAGTCATTATGATGATGATGATAACGATAATGATGTTATTACTAATAGTCATCATGAGAGCAGTAATAATCTAATGGTGATGATAAGTAGAATAATGATGATAATGATTGTAGTATTGATATCAATATTTATGATGATGATAATGGTAAGATGAAAATAATAATAGTAATAACAAAAATAATAATGGCAATGATGCTAATCGTGATAGTAATATTAATGATGACAATAATAAGAGTGTCCTATGATGATCTTAATAATGATAATGATAAGATTATGATAATGATAATAGCGATGATCATGATATAATAAAAGTAATAATGATAGAATATGTAATAATGATAATGGTAATATTGATAATAATAATGATAGTAATAATAAGAAAAATAATGAAAATATTAATAATACAAATATCATTACTATCATTATCATCATCATTATTATGGATAATAATGCTAATCAAATATTGACAAATATAATAATGACATTAATAATAACAAGAAAATAGTAAGACTAATAATAATTTAAAAAATAACCACTATATACTAACCAAACTATATGCCTGTCGAAAATAGTAAGATAGTAAGTCAAATAAGGAAAGATAGTAAGGAAAATAGTAAAACTAATAATGATAATGAAAATAAACTATAGTAATAGTGATAAATGAACCAAATCCTGAAACTCGACCTTCTCGAATCCTCTGTCTCGCCTCATCCGCATCAAACCTTCTTTCTCTCTTCTTCCTTCTTATCTTCCTTCACTTCTCTTCCTCCTCCCTCCTCCTCCTCCTCCCTCCTCCTCCCTCCCTCCTCCTCCCCCCTCCTCCTCCCTCCTCCTCCTCCTCCTCCTCCTCCTCCTCCTCCTCCTCCTCCTCCTCCTCCTCCTCCTCCTCCCTCCTCCCCCTCCCCCTCCTCCTCCCTCCTCCTCCTCCTCCTCCTCCTCCTCCTCCTCCTCCTCCTCCTCCTCCTCCTCCCTCCCTCCTCCTCCTCCCCTCCCTCCTCCTCCCCCTCCTCCCCTCCTCCTCCTCCCTCCTCCCCCTCCTCCCTCCTCCTCCCCTCCCTCCTCCTCCCCCCCCTCCTCCCCCCTCCCTTCCTCCTCCTCCTCCTCCTCCTCCTCCTCCTCCTCCCCTCCCTCCTCCTCCTCCTCCTCCTCCTCCTCCTCCTCCTCCTCCTCCTCCTCCTCCTCCTCCTCCTCCTTCCTCCTCCCCCTCCCCTCCTCCTCCCTCCTCCCCCTCCTCCTCCTCCTCCGAGTCCCAAGGAGCGAGTGACTGATTCCAAACAAGAGAGGATCCCATTGCAGGATCCAACTGCATTCCTTCATCCTGAGAGAGTCTCGGAAGGCTTTTCAACACGCGAAATGAAAGGGATCGAGGGATGTTTGTGTTTGTCGTGGAAAAGGGGATAGGATATCGGTTAAAAAGGTGAAGGGGGATGGATTCCTTTAGGATTGGAGGGATATCCTTCTCTTTTTTTCCCCAAAAGAGGAAGGATTGTAAAAAAAAAAAAAAGAGGATGGATTGAAAAAAAGGAAGGATTGTAAAAAAAAAAAAAAAAAAGGGAAAATAAAGTAGGGAGATTGAAATCATATCTTCATTTTGGTTGTGGTTGGAAATTGAGTTTTCATTTCTTTTTTACAAATGGTGGAAAGGGCCTAATATCATTAATGGTGAAGGAAAGTAGGTATGTAATTGAGTGTATGTGCGTGCGTGTGTTATTGCGTGTGTGTGTGTGTGTGTGTGTATGCGTGTGTGTGTGTGTGTGTGTGTGTGTGTGTGTATGCGTGTGTGTGTGTGTGTGTGTGTGTGTGTTTGTGTGCGTGTGTGTGTGTGTATGTGTATGTGTGTGCGTGTACGCTTGCGTGTGTGTTAGTTTTATTGGCACGAGACGATAGATTTCCATCAATCTTCGTTCTTAGATTTCACATTCCGAGATCCCTATTGCATGACATCCGATCTGGAAAGGAAGGAAATCCCGGGAAAATATTAATTTTGAGAAGAATTATCATGACAAAGGAAAAGAAAGTTTGGGAACCTTTGACTCTGAAGGACAGGGAAGTCTAGCCACTCTCAAAGAAAGTCGAATAAAGTCGAAAATTAAAAGAAAAGATATTTAATCTGTTCAAAAAAAGGCCTAAAAATCGTATTTTTAAAAGAGTATGTGAATCTTGAATCATATTATCAAGAAAGAATAACAATGATAGTACAGTAAATAAATGTTGAGACTGGCTGTTAAACTTAAATAGCTTTTTGTGAGAGTGTTAATTAATCAGTTCATGATATAAACAAATTATTAGAAAGGAGTCTGATGCAGCAGGTTAGCGCAGGTTGAGCCAAGAGTTAAAGGAAAATTTCGCCTAAGATCAGACCTTAAATCTGATGCTTCAGTTGAATGGGTTTTGTAATATTGGTCCTGTCATTCCCTAGAGCTTCAGTCTTTTTTTTCTCGAGTGAGGGAGAGAGAGAAAGAGGGAGAGAGAGAGATAGAGAGAGAGAGAAAGAGAGAGAGAGAGAGAGAGAGAGAGAGAAAGAGAGAGAGAGAGAGAGAGAGAGAGAGAGAGAGAAAGAGAGAGAGAGGTATTACTTCCCTTTCTGGAAGTGATAAAGGTATTTCAGAGTGACTATTGAAAGACGCATTTATTGTAAAACACTATAGCCATATTTAACAATCCATCAGTAGCCATACACCTTTATCACTTCCTAAAAGGGAAAATAATTCATCATTATAGACACACTTATTGCACTAAAACTGTATGGTAGTCGTCTATTCAAAGATAATCGCTTTCGTTTTTGTTTTTTTCTCCCCCCCTTCCTCTCTCTCCTCTCTCTCTTCTTCTTCCTCTCTTTCCTTTCTCTTCTCTTCTTCCTTTCTTCTTTCCCTCTCTCTCTTCCTTTCCTCTTCTCTCTCTCTCTCTCTCTCTTCTCTTCCCTCTCTCTTCTTCTTCTTCTTCTCTCTCTCTCTTTCTTCTTCTTCTTCTTCTTCCTCTCTCTCTCTTCTCTCTCCCGGGGAGCAGAGGCCATTGGGAGAGGACCTTCTTCTCTCTCTCTTTTCCTCCTTCTTCTCTCTCTCTCTTCTCTCTCTCTCTCTTCTTCTCTCTCTTTCTCTCTCTCTTCTCTTCTCTCTCTTCTCTCTCTTCTCTCTCCTCCCTCTCTCTTTCCTCTCTCTTCTCTCTCTCTCCTTATCTCCCTCTCTCTCTCTCTCTCTCTCTCTCTGTGCGTCCCTCTCTCTCTCTCTCTCTCTCTCTCTCTCTCTCTCTCTCTCTCTCTCTCTCTCTCTCTCTCTCTCTCTCTCTCTCTCTCTCTCTCTCTCTCTCTCTCTCTCTCCCTGGGAGCAGAGGCCACATACTTGGGAGAGGACCTCTCTCTCTCTCTCTCTCTCTCTCTATTTCTCTCTCTCTCTCTCTCTCTCTCTCTCTCTCTCTCTCTCTCTCTCTCTCTCTCTCTCTCTCTCTCTCTCTCTCTCTCTCTCTCTCTCTCTCTCTCTCTCTCTCTCTCTCTCTCGCTCCCTCTCTCTCTCTCTCTCTCTCTCTCTCTCTCTCTCTCTCTCTCTCTCTCTCTCTCTCTCTCTCTCTCTCTCTCTCTCTCTCTCTCTCTCTCTCTCTCTCTCTCTCTCTCTCTCTCTCTCTCTCTCTCTCTCTCTCTCTCTCTCTCTCTCTCTCTCTCTCTCTCTCTCTCTCTCTCTCTCTCTCTCTCTCTCTCTCTCTCTCTCTCTCTCTCTCTCTCTCTCTCTCTCTCTCTCTCTCTCTCTCTCTCTCTCTCTCTCTCTCCCTGGGAGCAGAGGCCACATACTTGGGAGAGGACCTGTCTTGTTTTATTGAAATCAGTGGCCAGTCTTTTAGTGCTAATTTTTTCAATTTTGTGTTCATACTTTTTTAATAAAGTTAATCTCAATTCAAGGGCGGTACTAGTAAGGAGTTACAGTGTCAAATTATATGATACCTTAAGTTTGTTTCCTGTCTCACTAATGTATTTTCATATTTACTATCTATCTATCTATCTATATATATATCTATATATTTTTTTTTCCCAAGAAGGGTATAAAAGTGTTGTTGTTACACTAGATATTTTTCATATATGTTCCTCAACTTGAGCAAGATGAGTGGTCATTCAAGAGAGGCAGAGAGGGGAGAGGGAAAGAGAGGAAAAAGAGAAGGCGGGGAAGGAGAGGGGGAGAGAGAGATAAGGCAGGGGGAGAGAGAGAGATGGAGGGTAGGAGAGAGGGGGAAGGGGGAGAGAGAGGGAGGAGGGGATACCAGAGGGAGAGAGGAGAAAATATTTTATGTGATGAAATTAAACCTAAAGACAAGCCAAAATTTGTTTTATCTTTTAATTAATTCGTGGTATTTGTAGTAAGAACAGGATTGATTTTTCATATATTCAAATTTCGAATACAGCCTTTGATCTGTCTGAACATCGCATTCCGATCACCTCATTATGCAGATAGAAAATACGATGTACACGCTGGCCAAAACAACGCTGTTACACCACGACCTCAACGCGATACACTACACCATGAACGATAGCAACAGCGCACGTGCACTATACGACAACGACACGCAACCCACCATCCCGTGGACAGACACGAGTCTCCCGACTCCAGCTTCATTCTCTCTCCTCTATCTCATTTGCATATTTAATAAACCCCATCAGTCAATATGTTGTGCCAAGCTGAGTAATCAATTGTCGCTCCTCCCTCTCCACCTCCCTCTCCACCTCCCCCTCCACCTACACCTCCCCCGCCCCCTCCACTTCCTCCTCCACCTCCCCCTCACCTCCACCTCCTCCACCTCCCTCCACCACTTCCCTCCTCCCTCCTCCACTTCCCCCCTCACCTCCTCCTCCACCTCCCCTCCCCCGCCCCCAGGTGGTGTATCCTAGTGGAGCTCTAGCCAAATAGGACTCCATGCTCCCTCTCTCCTCACTCTCCCACTCCCCTTCCTCACTCTCTCACTCTCCCCTCCCTCTCTCGACACACCTTCTGTCATCTTTCTGCGCTCGTTGCATCTTCTTCCTCATTCCCCCCTCGCCTCACCCCTTCATTCCTTCCCTCGTTCCCACCCTCTCCCTCCTCTCCTATATTCGATCCTCTATTTCTCTTTCTTCTATCTATCTATCTGTTTATCTATCTATCTATCTATTCGATCCTACCCTCCTCTTTCCTCTTAATATCTCCGTCTACCTCCTCCTTCTCCCTTTCTCCCTCCCTTTCAGCCCTACTCACCCATTTAGTGGCGGGACTCGCCAGTCGTTCCCAGGCCTATGCATTATTATTGAGCATATATATATATATATATATATATATATATATATATATATATATATATATATATATATATATATATATATATATATATATATATATTATGTATGTTATTATATATGTATATATATATATATATACATATATATATATACATATGCATATATATATATATACATATATATATGTATATACATATATAAATGTATACCGAGAGGAGCGTCCACGGGAAAATAGGTGCGGGTGGTAGGGGGGACTGAGCGACCTTTCGGGCGTGCGTGGGCGCGGCGACGGCTGTTCACGGGAGCGGAAAATGACCCCGACTCACGCTCCTTT